>JABSTT010004148.1:0-23167 GCA_013339685.2 Hyalomma asiaticum | reverse complement strand
CGCCACTTTTGGCATACCTCAAGTGATAGTTTCTGACAACGCCACAGCATTTGGTTTATTAGAAATGCGACGCTTCTTCACGTTGAACATGATCAAACACATAACATCAGCTCCATACCACCCGGCAGTCAAATGGGCAAGCTGAGCGTATGGTAGCTCAGACGAAGATGGCGCTCGAGAAACTAACGGATGGAAGCATCTCTTGCCGGTTGGCACGGTTTTCATTTAAGCAACATACGACACCGCAGACTACAACGCAGAAGGCGAGTGCGGAATTAATTATTGGTAGGCAGCTTTCCTTGCCATCTAGATGTTCTACATCCCCGAAAGGCATCGAAACGGGGAGGGTGGAGCGTAGAAATGTTATGCACTAGGTGAGAAGGTGTGGATAAAGAACTTCCACAACAATCTCGCGTGGCTACTAGATCTAGTAGTTAAAGAATGTGGCAAGAGATCGCTTGTAACATGACGCAGGATGGCACGCGGCATCGCCGTCATGTTGATCATATAAAAGAAGGCATACGGTGAGCGGAAATGCAGTTCAGGAATCACCCTATTATGCATATCCAGAAAGGAATCACTTGAGGACAGACATTTGACAACAACAAGGCAGGCCGGATATCCGCCCACGGTGTATACTTATTTTTTAATGTGTACCCAGATTCGGCCACTGAGGCAGCGCGAGCGACCCAACGCAGCAAGCAGATGTTCAACCGCCACGTTTTCAAACTGTGTGCCTCGTAGTCGTTATGGCCGTGTTCTGAAAGCACCCGAGGGACTAGTAGTTATAACATGAACTTCGAATGGACGGTGGTGTGTTACAGGTCACTAGAGGGGGGAAGTAATTGCATATCAGCAACACGGCAGCGTCGACCAGGCACTATGAGCTCGTGACTGCGCCGTGGGTCGGCAGCATTCCAGATGCAATAAAAGGCTTTTATAATACTGGCCAACTCCATCGTTGCTTTGACACAGTATGGACCCATTCCAGCTGGCCATCATTGAGGAGGTGTGGGTGAAAGTGGCGCCAGCGCGATTTGGGGCTTAGGACCGATATTGCTGCCAAATTTGGCCGACTTAATGCTATGTCAATCCTATGCCGGTGTGGTGCCTGGGTCAACTCCTTTCCATATATATATAACTCGTTTCCGGGATGAAAACGGAGGGCAGGAGAGTATCCACCGACTCAGCATCAAACCGCAAGCTTCTGACAGCTAGAATTTTTCCGCACTTGCGTCCTTAGGCTGCGCTGCCAGACAGCAGCACACAATGCACTTAGCGTAACATCAGCAGAGAACCCAAGTGTGCAGCTCCGGCGGTTGTCTTCTGGGACCTTCCGTGACTCGAGCCAAGGCCAGGCAACGGTATTCGTCCTGTAAACATTCCTTTTCCCTGCCACTTCACGCAGGAGCCAATTTAGAAGAGCACAGGCATCAAAAAGCGCGTGTCCGGCAGAGCCGAGAAGAATCATCTTGGAAGTCGCGATTCTTCCGGAAGCAACGTCATGTGAATATGTAAATAATTCCCAGTTATAACCATTCCCCGTGCTCTCGATCCTCACTTGGCATGTTGTCGTCCTCGAGACGGATGGCTGGTGGCAGCGCAAGGTGGTACTGTGTCGCAGAATCCACAGCGCACAGTCGGCGACGGACTGCGGTGTGGCGCGGGAGGTGTGTGCCTTACCGGGGTGAAGGTTAGGACAAGTGGGGGTGCCTACGGTATTTGTTTTTTGTGTTGATACTCTTCTTATTTCATTGTGTTTTGTGTTAACCTTAATAAACCTTCCTTCTTGTTGAGCTTACTGGCGGCTACAAACTTCATCCTTTGCGGCAAGACGGCCCGAACCCCTACACATTATACTGTTACGCACTTATCAAAACACTAATCTCTGTCGTTAGTGTTGCTTACAGGCCCCTTCAGGCCGGGAATGAGCTACAAGATGTTTTCGTCTTGGGCGAGCAACATTTTCTACCTCAGGTTCACCCATGAACTCCCCAGCTCGGTAATTCTTTACTGTCTTCGAAATTCTAAAGTGTATTTTCGGGCTTTTTGAGGTGTCCGCTTCGCGAGTGATCGCTCCACCATAGATCAAACGACGGTCATTAAATTCCAAGGGGGTTCTTTAATACTTGAGGGAAGAGAACCCAAAGAGAGCAGAGCCTTAAGTGGCGGCGTACCGATTTATTTTATTCGATTCGCCGAGCAGAGTAGTCGAAAAGTTAAAACTGCATTTTTAAGATAATGATAAACTTGGTTTTAGAAATGAATTCGACGAGGGTGGCAATCCAGGCATCTTTGTTGTTTGTTCTAGTGCTAGCTGAGCGCGTAAAAGGGACACAGACAAAAGGAAGAGACGTACACACAGCGGCGCCAATATCAACAAGTAGTTTATTTGCTTCACCTGCCGACTTATACACCTCTCTGCCCACGACTGTCACATGAACATTTCTCAAACAACAATAACATTGATAACAAGACATGATGACTTACAAGGTAGATAAACAGGGTGCATATGTATTCAATGAAAAACGTCAACACAACAGGCGCGGGAAAATACATTTAATTCCTTTGTACTCAGAGATAGTGAAGGTTCGCTAACAAACTCGTCACCGAACCGGTCAATTTGTTCAGCTTCAATAATTAGCGTGGTAATTTCGCACTGATTACTGCTCACGACACCAGTTCCACGAAATTTTGGTTTGCATGTACAGCTCTGGCAATACTGTGCAGTGAACCGTCAAGTGGCAGCCGTGCTACATTATTGGAGTGCTCCTGAGCCGAACATTAAGACGGCGGCTGGTTCGGTGACGTGTGCTTTGGCAAACCTTCACTATTTTTAAGTACAGATGAATTGCGTTTTGAGCGCGTGTTGTCTTGATGCTTTTCATTGAGTGTCTATACATCATGGTTATCTGCCTCTTAGGGGACCTTGTCTCGCTTATCAACGTTATTGCTCTTTTGATAAGTGTTCACGTGACAGTCGTGCGTATGTAGGTATCTATCGGCAGGCCAAGGAAATAAACGATTGTTTTTAGTAGCGCCAGCTTGCGTACGTCTCTTCCTTCGGTCCCTGTCCCTTTGGTGCGCTCGACTTGCAGTAGATATGAAGGCGGAATTTCAGTATAAATTCTTGCTAATGCTCTTCTTTTATCTCAGTTCTACTTTTCTCGGTTGGTATGGAGCCCCGCCACGGTGGTCTAGTGGCTATGGTACTCGGCTGCGGATCCGAGGGTCGCGGGATCGAATCCCGGCTGCGGCGGCTGCATTTCGATGGAGGCGAAATGTTGAGGCCCGTGTGCTGTGCGATGTCAGTGCACGTTAAAGAACCCCAGGTGGTCGAAATTTCCGGAGCCCTCCACTACGGCGTCTCTCATAATCAGAGCTGGTTTTGGGACGTTAAACCCCACAAAAACAAAACATCGGTTGGTATGGAGAAACGCCAGTGAAGAAAGTCCGGTATATGCATAGGTTCCAAGGTAGCTCCTTTGCCCAGTGACATTTTCCTAGTTCGAGTGGACCGCAACATTGAGTGCAATAGACAGCTTAGCTAAAAAATTTCCTTTCTGTGGATCATTTATTGGTTATATTTTATGGAGCTTAACATGGGTGCAATGCGGTGGCACAAACGTGTCACCGCACAAACCAGGGTCCACATCCGCGAGACATTCGGTCTACCCATGTGATGGCCAAACAAAACTATAGTTTTTAACTGCAGTTCTTAGACTTTTCTTTGCGTTATTTTACCCAACCACACTTGTTGCATGTGCAGTCCTAGATCGAAATATGCCTTACCTCAGCCCAAATGGAGCCATTGAAATTTTGCGAACAGAATTGCATGCTCCAGGGGGAGGGGCTGTTGGTAAATCTTTTGTTCGCAGAAAGAAAGCTTTTGAAAACAGGTGTCAAGGTTCAATGCCGCAGGATTCCCAGAACGCATTATTATCAAGGCGGTGGGCAAAGCAACTCGGACAGTGATGGGTGTGAAATCAGCAGCTTCAAGAAACCGCCCAAATAAGTGCTGTGCTGTTCTTCCAAATAATTTTGTCAGCCGGTACGGCAATGAAGTTGTCTTCAGGGAGTCTTCAGACGCGAACGTCCTTATGGTGAGCTCAGTGCGAAATTTGGGAATCGTTCGCTAGGCCTCGGAGTGCTTTGTGAGGTGTTTCCAGAAGCGCAGAACCAGAACGAAATGGGGGTGTGCCGGAGACAAATTCCGACTACCCAAGTGCCCATCAGCTTCGCTAGCCTGGCGCGACAAATGTAAGCTTAATTATTAAGGTAAAAAACTTTAATGGCTCATAATCACGGCGTCCGACCGTCCGTCCGTCCTTCTGTACTATGTAACGGTGCCAGGTGTGACCTCTTCCGCTCACACTCTCTCTGCAATCACGAGAAGGAACAGCGGCACGCAGTTCCGCCGCCACAGCTGTGGCCCCTCCCCCTTCACTCTCTCAGCAATCACGTGATGGCACAGCGGCGGGGCGGCGGCATCGACCGCCCGTCCGTCCGTGCCGCCTCACACAGCGGCGCGTGCGGCAGTGCTCCTTCGTCGGACGTCTCGTTGCAGCTGTCGTGTAGTCGGATGGCTCCCAAGCGCGGCGCGAGGATGATTCCACGGCAAGCGGTTCGGAGAAGCGCCCCAAGAATGTTGATTCCCTCGATAGCAAACGCCAGAAGAAAAATGAGCGAATGCGCATAAGGCGGGTTAATGCGGACGAATGAGTGAACGTGTGCACTCCCAGTAGTATGGGCACAGGCTTTTGCCGAACACACTTTGGAATGTACAAAGTGTCCTTCAATTTACTTTTATATTTTTCTAAGTGGTATACGCTGCGGCATATTATAGTAAAAGTAGTGTTGTCAGAACTACTTGTATGTGCTTCGTAGTTGCATTTAAATTAAACCCAAACAGCGAAAATATGTCACTATTTCGGTATTACTAACTTTCACGCAATTGCGAATTTCTTCCGTTGCTTCTTAGAGTATAACAAGTAATAGGTGCGACAGGAATCATAGCTTCCTTACATGCGAAAATCCCCGTTGGTCTTGCGACGCACGCCATTGGGCCATACTTCTGATTAATAAAAACCATGTAGTGTCCTTGAATGTGTGCATATGTTGAAATGTTGGGGTGTTCTTCCATTCAACCTTCATGGAAAGACGGTCCCATTGCCACTATTGGGCTAGTAAAAGTTGGCGTGTAATATGTTATTCCGGAAACAGAGTAACAATCGAACTACTTACATTGCGCAGCCGGGGTAAGTAAGAATGGTGAACTCGTAATACGTCTCGTTCATATATGTTTTAGTGTAGGAATAGCAGGGCCTGTCAATGTCTGGTAAATATACAAGAATACTACCTGTTCGGTTAAGGAGCTGAAATGGCAGAGGAGAAGGGCATAAATGCTTGAATGATTTGTTGGACGGTTACACAGGTCTCAATCATATCAAGCATAAACATCATAAAAGCAAGTAGAACAATCAGAAACGAAATATATCTATTGGGAGCAGTATGACATCCTACTTGCAAACAATCAATTCGCAAGTCGCGACAGGTGCACAAGGATTACAGGTGGAACAAGCAATAAGAGCGGCAGCAGTCACTGATGTAATACACTAAGTTTCCCCGGACTTTCATTCAAACCGCCTGCGATTGTATTGAAATTAAAGATGAAAAATGATTCGCGTGCTTCCCTGCCATGATGCGTTTGGAAACCAGACTCGAGAACCGTGGCTGTGGTGTTGTCGAATGAGTGGCCCATTCCGTTGGCATGTTTTGATGTTGGAAGGTGAGGAAGTGAAGAGATATGAGCCGTATGGTTGTTAAACCCGTATCGGAAGGGTGGTTCGGTTGCTCCTTCATATTGCATTTTGCAGATTGATCATTCAAGGAGATAAACTACATTACGAGTGTCGCAGTTATAGCCACCATTTATTTTCATGCTGAAGTTAGGTGCGGTGATGTTTGCGACAAGTAAAGTGGTCATATGGTTGCACACTTTGTAACGAGGTTTGTTGCAAGGACGGCACCCAATAGGTTTATTGCGCGCGATTTTAAATGCGAAGCATTCCTTAGCGAACTTCTGCGACCTTTTAGCGTATCTATCTATCTATCTATCTATCTATCTATCTATCTATCTATCTATCTATCTATCTATCTATCTATCTATCTATCTATCTAGCCGCCTACGATTTTGTGCTCTCTTGGCCGTTTCGCTAATGACGTTTTTACGAAAATTGGTATGCCACAACATGACTGCCTGATGAACATAAATGGGAGGTCATAACATGAAAATCACGATATGCGTGTCATCAGCGGCATGATTTACATGCCACGATCTTAGTGCTCTCCTGACCGTTTCGGTAATGTGAAGTATACGAAAATCGGTATGCCACAACATGACTGCATTGCGAACGTAACAGATCATAACATGAAAATCGTGACATGCATATCATGAGCGACATCAGTTGCATGCCACGCGTTTCGTTAAATGGACGCATACGAAAACTGGCATGCCCCAACATGACTGCATGACAAACATAAACGACAAGTCATAACATGAAAATCATGACATGCATGTCATGAGCGACATAATTTACATGCCACGGTCTTGTTGCTCTCCTGTCCGTTTCGCTAAGGAGATGTATGAGAAAATTGGTATGGCACAACATGACTGCATGACGAACATAAATGGGAGGTCATAACATGAAATTCATGATATGCATGTCATGAGCGCATGATTTACATGACACAATCTTGGTCCTCCGCTGGCCGTTTCGTTAATGGGATGTATACGAATATTGGTATGCCACAACATGACTGCATGACGAACGTAAATTACAGGTGATAACATGGAAATCGTGAATCATGAAAATTGTAAAAATCATGCATATTATGAGAGGCATGATTTTCATGCCACGCGTTTCGTTAATGGGATGTATACCATGATTTCTATGGCACAACACGACTGCATGACGAACGTCATAACATTACACGTAATAACATTAAAATCATGACACGTCATGACGTGTCATGATTGTAATGTCATGTTAAGACGTGTCATGATTGTAATGTCATGTTATGTATTGATGAACAAATCGCAAGGTACGATTTAAAACAGGGAATGTCGCGGGAGCCCGCGACATTCCCGCGACATTCCCGCTAAAACAGGGAATGTCGCGGGAGGCTCCCGCGACATTCCCTGTTTTAAATCGTACCTTGCGATTTGTTCATCGATTCAAGCATCCATCTTCCCCTGAGCTTCTCTTCTAGTTTGGATTTCATGTTATGTATTGTAAATCATGATTGTAATGTCATGTTATGACGTGTCATGACACATGACACGTCATAATATTAGAATCATGACGTGCGTGTCATGATCAGCATGATTTACATGCCACAGTCATGGTGCTTTTGCGGCCGTTTCGTTAACTTCATATGTACCAAACTCGGTATAGCGAGACAACAATTCAAATACATTTTACGTTCCTGGTGCGTGCTTCGCATTTCCTTGATTCCCACTGCACTTGGGATCTGCCAATTTTTTTGACGAAGTGGTGTAGGTCGCGCAGATTTTAGGTTCTTCTGTACGTAACATGCGGTGGATCTGGGAAAATTGATTTCAGTCGTTCGCTTTGTAAAACTAAGTTATGGTGTTTTCTTAAAATGGCATTTGCGTTCTGCGCAGGCACGGAAAACGTCAGAACAAGGTTAGTGTAGGAGAAACCCGACTGTTTATTTTTGATGCTTAAAAGTGCTTTGGCGGTCCTGGTTATTTACTGTTTTGATGGCGTCATCAATAATCTGGAAAGGGTATTTCTGTTTTGATAAAGCGCACAGTTGGAATTAAGATCATTTGATTGCGAGCATATTCTTTTAAAACGAAGGGCCTGACTATAGGGTATGCTGGTTTTAGAGTGCTTGACATGGTTGCTATTGAAATGAAGGTACTGCTGGGTATCAATTGGCTTTCTGTAAACTTTAGTGGGAAGTTGGCCGCCACACATAGTCACTGTTACGTCCAGAAAGTTAATAGCTTGTTCCGAGTAGGTATGAGTGAATGAAATGGGCTGATGAGCGTTGTTGAAATCGTGAATGAACGATCAGAGATGAGGTTCGCCATGTTGCCAATTCAAGAATATATCATCAATGTACCTTTTGTAGTGCAATTGTTTAAGTGAACGGCTTGCCGGAAATTCGTTTGCAAGTATGCCCATGAAAATATTGGCACAGTTAGGGCCTATAAGTGTGCCCATCGATGTGCCATTAATTTGAAGGTAATGATTGCCGTTAAATTCGAAGTTTTTACATTCCAAGAGGAATTTTAAAATGGTCATCAAAGTATAACTCTCAATGATTTTATCACAGACAGACTGGTAAGAGTGAAGTACTGCCTGTATTCCATCTGCATGAGGAATGTTCGTATATAGGGACGCTACGTCCAGGGTAACCAGGAGAGAATCAGGGGGGACAGATATCGATGATGTCGGACAAGAAGTAGTTAGTGTCTTTGATGTACGACGAAAAAGAAGACGGGATTTGGTTAATTACTGTATCAAAAATTTGGAGATCAGTTCAACCGTACCAATATCGGAAACGATGGGTCGACCATGGTTTCCCGACTTGTGTATTTTTGGCAGGAGGTAAAAGCGACCCGCGACTGGACTTAGTGGAACGAGAGAATGCAGAGCCGAATTACGAAATTTTTGCTTTTCAGCGAGGCTAGTTATGGCGCTTGTAAGGAGAGATTCGAAGGGATCAATAGGGTCTTTGTCGAGCCGCCTGTAAAAAGTGCTATCGGAAAGCTGTCTGGAAGCTTCGCTCTCATAATCGTGTTTCTTCAGCAGTACCACGGCTCGACCGTTACCGGCTCGTTTAATTAGGATGTCATATCGACCTTTTAGTTTCTGCATTGCTGCTGTTTCATTTATGCAAAGGTTTCTTTTAAACGGAGGCTGTTTGCTGTAAATATCTAGTGCGTCATGTTGAACGGCAGTGATGTACAAGTCTAGGCACTTATCTCGTTGGGTGTGTGGAGTCCAGTGTTTATACGATGGCAAAATGGAAGTAGGGGCGTTAGCAGCGCTTTTGTCAAGGAAGTATTTCTCTTTGTCTTAGGTTTGTGGCAAAAGTGTCCTAAATCCCTCATCAGCTTAAATTCACTAAAAACTCCTGTCGCTGGATAAAAATTCAGTCCTCATGACAACAGCGAGATTTCATCAACGGAAAGTTCGTATGAAGACAGGTTGACTACGTTATTTGATGGTGGGGGGTCACCTCGAGGTCTGGAATTATTAGACGGAAAAGAAATTTCAGCGGCATGCATCTAAGGGGGGTGGGGGGGGGGGGGCATGAGGCGTAATTACTTTTTCCCTCAAAAGTCTCTTTCTTTTACCTGTCAGCTGATTTTTTTTCTGTGGTATTCTGCCAGCAGCACGCATTCATGGTTGGCAAGTATATGATGGCACAGTAATTGGCTTTCTTGATTACTAATGGCTTTGAGCAATGTCTCGTAATGACGAATGACAAGGCGAACCAAATCAAGAGAAGCCTTCAAGAGCACCTTGTTCCACGCGACAACCTCAGAACGCGACATGTTAGCTGTGGGGGGTTTTACGACAATGCGGAGGCCTCTAGGCACGATTCTGGCGTCTAAATAAGTTAGATATATGCAATTCGCACCGAATCCGCTTTTCTATCACTTCGCGAATTTTCTATAATACTCTACATGCAGAGTAGTCAGAAGAATTTGTACCAGAACGTGCAGTTGGTAGTCACTGTGCCTTCCTTTTTAGAGAGCCGTCGGTGTGATACGTTCGCAGGAAGTAGCGGGAGGCTTGAGCATTATGGACACCAGAGGTCGAAACACTGACGGTTTTGCACGAAGTAGGAGTCCGCTGTTGTAGACGTTGCGGGTACCCGCCATGTAGACGTATTCCGTCATATTTGATGTGACCTGATCTTCTCTCGGATATGATGAAGTCACTGCTTACCTACCCGGTAGAGCCACCTCAAGAGGCATCAGTGCACTCATCAACTCAATGCAGAGGCAGCGATGTCGTGAAATCCGAAGACAGTCCGAAGGCCTACTCATTCAGTCGTCATCGGTTGCTGATAATAACATGGCTTCCTATTTCAGGCCTTGACCAGCTATCGGCCGTAAACGTGAAGAAGTCCATTATTATAAGTTATTATTCAATACAGTTCCACCCCTTTGCTATATTACACCATAGGTTTGTGCGTAGGTTCGTGCCTTCAGAGGACGCATGCTTTCCTGGTGCGAAGCAACGCACAAACGCCTAGTTTTGCGAGACGCTGTCCACCGGGCTAATGTACGCACTCTCTTTCATTTTTTCTTTTTTTTTGCACGTGCAACGCGTGCGCCCTCCTACCGCAGTTTTGTCAATGTAGTTTTAGGCTGTGTGGATGAGTGCAAGAGCAGAAATAAGTGCGCGTGTGAAAGCCGCACTTTGGACATTGAATGGAAGAACTGCACGCGTTCTCTTGGGGACAGGTACTAATTATGATGATAGTTTTGTAATACGCGGTGCACTTTTCGGCCAGCTAGAACAGCTTCGCTGTTTAAATCCGCCGTGTTGATGAAATTGCAGAAGAAGGCTTGGTGTGTAGCCTGATCCCGGTCACCATAGCTGGTGACGCACTCTACGACCAGAGCCCGGTCGGTCACTCTTGTGGTGTAAGCGCCACAGACTCCCATGAACACACCAATTACCTCTCGTCCTCCAGCTGCCAGCAGCTGCCAAGCAACTGACCATTGCGCCGGCTCATACTTGTAATGCAGAAGAGGGTTTTAACAACTGTTGCATTCGCACAGGCCGCCACTGGTACCTGATCCTGGAAATAATTATTGCTCTAACATTATCTAGTGAGACGAGTCTAGTGGTACTGCATTCCCATGCATTTGAAAATGAACCCTGGTGGTCGCATCAGTTTTAAAATGTATTCACTCCGTGGCGTGAAACGTGCCATTTTCAGAAAACACGAGGAAACAGCACTGTTTCATAGCGTGGGTTGAGGGATGATATTTGGACCGTCTCTAGCAACCGTAGCGCGGTCACAACGTCGAGCCAAAAAGGAGTAGCGTGAAGGCCCCCACTGATCTAGCATTTCTCGTATTGTTCAAAAACATAAGCGATAAACGTTACTATACCAAGGAACAGCTAATGTGTGAGGGAAGCGGCGGGAAAATGTATTAAAAAATGATAATCGATGCAGATCTAGAGCGGCCGTTATAAAACGCACATCTTTATGCGCATGAGGGAATATGAAACATGGATTATATCGAAGCATGTAGCATAATAAAATTTTCTTCAAAGTAATAAATTTTAAGAACTTCTACTATGTGTAGGACCGTAACTGGAGCTTCCTACATTGGAATAAACCAAGTTGATTGAAATGGAGTTAATAAGATGTTGTGAATGCATTGCCGTCATTTGTCCGCCACCAATGGTTGTGCTTTATAGAAAAAAGGCTCTCATGTTAACTGCATTCGAATGGTTTTCCTAGATGAAGTTAATTGCCCATCAATACAGGGAGAAAGAACTCAGGCAACCGTGGCTGGGCAATTGTATTAGTTAAAAGTTGCGCTTGCTTTCTTGCGAAAAGAAACACAAAAATCCAATCTTTGAGGTAAAAGGCAATAAAAATCAAACAAGTGCAGCGTTGACAGCAAGCAACTAGGACTGCCAGAGTGATCTATATTTCTAGCTAGATCTGCATAGCGCTCGTGTGCCGCCTCGCATTATTGTTTTAGCTGACTTTGCAGCATCACTGGTGTGACGGGATGCCTCCGCGTTGCACTCCCACTTCCTTGAGTAAGGACTGCCGGAAAACTTAAGTTTCATCCTTTTTTTGCAAACTGAGCTTCCCCACTATGTTTACTACTCAGAAAAACGAAGCGCAGCCAGTCATTACACGCACTAGAAATCTACAACTCTGCCGGCGCACGGATGAAGCCGAACACAGGAAAGCACATGTGCACAATCATGCATTCACTTTATGAGAAGTTTATAATTTCCACTTGATAAAGATTATGTGTTAGCAATGCTCTGAGAGAATTATTACATGTTTGCAATTTATATACCTTGAAATGAACTGCAGACACTGTATATCGCGCCTTTTCTTCTGATGCACAGAACACTGGCACTATCAGTTTCGGTTTCGTAGAATCCGGTTTGCTTAGCATTCTGTATTTATCTTTTCGTCGGAAGTGTCTAGGGTACTATGGTGTTCTTACCAGACTCGCGAACGGGACGGAACTCCGTCACGGTACTTTCACCGTCGACACGCTCATGGCCGTCATACGGCTCGAAACCGAAGTCGTAGCGAAGCCTTTTTCTTTACATGTATAAGTTATGTCCAGTGAGTCTTCCGTAACCAGCCGTCAACGATCACAACAGCTTACTGTATAGAAAGTGTATTCCTCTTCGTTTCGCACATGTAAGCAAAGAATCCGAGGCGTGTAGCCTGGCGGGTTTCACTAGCACGGATACGGCCGTTCGATCGGGGAAAAACACAGGAGAGGCCGCTCGCTGTGGCTCCCTTCGATTGAGGCTCGTAGTCGCTTCAGGCTCGTAGCCTGGGAGGCTATGTAATGCTAGCATAAACATGCCAACCTACAGCAAAGCCAAGGTAAGCTTCCTAAGACTACTTCACTAAGGACTAATTAAGCTCGTCTAATTCAGTTGCGCCTAATTAACACCAATTAGGTGAAGTCCCTTCCAGCCAGGACTAATAAAGGCAAATTTCAGTAATTCTAGCTCAGTTAGGCTATTACACCGTAATTCAAGAGTATTTAAGCTAGGACTAATTATCCGATGAAAAAATTATGCTGAGACTAATGATTTCAAGGCTATTTAAGGTAATATACAAGTGAAGCTTAAATAACGTGAAAATGATTATGCAAAGCCTCAAGCATCTAATATGGTTACGTGTAGCATAACTATGCTTACACTAAATAGGACAAGTTTATTAACGTAGCAATATTTATCCCTAGGGGAACTAAGTTGTACCTAATTAAATGATGAATAATCCAAGGCTACTCAGACTAACAATAATTACATCTAGTGTAATGAAGGTGAAACCGACTAAGTGAAACTTCATTAGGGTACTATGTCTCTAATGAAATTAAGCAAAGTATAATAAGGTAGGACTGAATAAGTTAAACAAAATTCTGAGATTTCTCATTACGTTAAACTTAAAAACACATGTCTCAGTAGCTTTAGGTTGACTAGGGCGAGTCTAGTTATTATAGGATAATTTATACTCGGTCTAATTAAAAGAATAAGTGAAGCCTAATAGAGCTCGGACTTATTAAGCTAAGCATATTTAATCAATTGATTAGGGCTTAATCCACTTTAATCCACACTATTCCACATCAGTGAACCCTCGTCTGCTGTAATTTTTAGTCCACCGTTATCCATCTGAATTTCACATAACCAACCATAATCTCTCTTATTCTACTTTCTTTATTTAAACGTGGCTACATGGGATCGTATACGTGGGTACATAGTATTCTATTGTACTCTAATCCACTCTAATATGAATATGTCTTCATCCGATTTATTTCATCTCGATCAGCTCTAATCCGCACGATCCTCTCTAATCCGTCTTATAAAAGAAATATTTTCGTTTCGACTCCCGTCATGGTCTCGATTTCGAATCCTAGAAGGTGGCGTATTGCAGCCTCACGGGGTATAAACCCAAATTTAATCACTGATCCATGATTGATGAAAGTTTGGGAACCATTTATGATTTCTTGCGAGTTGCTCGTATGCATTTGTCGGCTCCTTGGGAAAACATATTTATGTGCTTTTCCCGCCGCACCGTTCGTGTCGACGCTGAGGTACTTCAAGGACACCACGTAATGTCGTGTGTGAAGCTTGCGCATAATCCATTTTTAGAACTTTCCAGAAACTATTTCCATTTCACAATGTAAAGCAAAGCAAGCGCACGGCACGCTCGCGCTTTGGGTTAAAATACGCACGCAGCGGAGGGCTGCACGTGGGCGCGGAGGGCGCAAGGCAAATGTGCTAATTTATGTCTGGCATCGGCCAATAGGAGCGATGATGACGAGAGAGATCATATACAATGAGCGTGAGGAGAAGCCTTTTTCTTTAATTGAGGGTCCTGAAGAAGTGTAAACCTCTGGCTCCCCTTGTGCTTGTGCCTCGGGGATAGTCGTCCCCGAAAAACATATTTCTCGGCTAGCGGACGCTAGCCGTAAAATCTTTTTTTTTTACCAAGCCCGGGTGGTGGTTCAGGAGCCGTGTAACGTGCGCTTTCAGCGCACGGCGTACTGGAGCGTGATCCGAGATCTTTGTATGGAGCACAACA
Source organism: Hyalomma asiaticum (assembly GCA_013339685.2). Classification (NCBI taxonomy): domain Eukaryota; kingdom Metazoa; phylum Arthropoda; class Arachnida; order Ixodida; family Ixodidae; genus Hyalomma; species Hyalomma asiaticum. The sequence goes on along the minus strand of JABSTT010004148.1, from coordinate 8,812 downwards.
CGTTTGCTCGCTACTACTTCGCGAAGTGGGGGTCAGCCTCCCGTTGTGCGTTTTGCGGATTTTGCGAGATCGATAATGGGTCACTCTCCTTGCCCTAGTGGGTACCGTTTTGTGAGAAGGTGATCCTTAATATAAGTGAGAACGCGAGGGCGGTTCCGACCAATGGGCAAGCGGTTGAAATCCCGAAAATTCACGAGCATGTTTTGTTGTCTTCTTTTATACAATATACAACGAAAAGAAACGTTTTTCGTCCTCAGATGACTAAAACTCTTTTATAAAAACGAAACATTTTTTGTAAGCTTACATGCGTGACGTGCGTGGTCGTGCAAAAACGTTTCCTGCTGACAAGATAGGCTCTCTGCTTCCAAGGTGGGCATGAGCAAGGTCAATGCCTCACTGTCGAAAGCGAACAAAACTGCCCCCGTTCGCAATAAAGAACCTCCGATGCCACCCCTGCCCTGTATCATTTTCACTTAAATCGAAAATGAGGCTGCTGCGCCCGGATGGAACGATCTGGCGCCGAGCACCACAGGTAGATAACGGCGGCAGACTGACTGATCCTAAGTATTTGCCAGCATGCTCAACATTGCTGCAGGATTGGAACCTCAATGACTTCTGGTCGTTTGAGGCGCAGTTGTAAATCGGGGCACGTGGTATATCGCAACAATAGCTGGCTTACTAATCGTTTGAGACTAAGGGGAGGCCACCAGAACCTTCATCACAGTGGGCTTCTCGTGTGGTGGTATCTGAAGCCTTTTGTTTTTGTCACTAGCCATCCCCGAATGTCAGATTGTCCCTGGTTCTTTTGGCCACTCATCGTCTAGGGATACCCCGACACTGGTCTTATGGAGGGGTCAGTATTATTCTATTACTCCGGAGTCCTCTCGAGCGCACGCGACAAGGCGGAATTTGCAGCAATCGGTTCTTCTCACGGGACTTACGCAGTATCTAGCCAAAGAAAGTGGTCCGGAAACGCAAGCAGCACGCACTCCGACGACACCATGGTTGACCCCGATGACAGCGAGATATCGTCCAACGATAACTTCGAACCCGTGGTGAGCAGCAGGGACAAGATTAGACTTCGGAGGGTGTCATCAATTTCAAGTCCGCCACAAGGGCAAATAGAACGCGTGAGCAATGCGCAATTCTTTTCGTTCCGGTAGCCTACCCAAGCACCATCAGGCACTGAAACAGTATCCATGCAAATGGAGGGGGTGGTTCCAAGGGAAATGCGGGACATCAGGTCTAATATCCCCATGAATATCGTGGCTATAGTTGTTGAACATGCGGCTACAGTACAGACATTGCGCCAGGTCTCTGACCTTGATACCGTCAAGCTCCACTCATACATGTTTTACCTGGCAAGGGCGTCATTACCCGTGTCATATACGACACATACTTGGCTAATTCATATGCTCATTTGCCCATACTTATTAAAGCGTTCTTACAAAAATATGCCATTACGCGTGTTTCCCGCCTTCACAAGTTGCGCTGTGTGAAGGTGACATTCAATGATCAATCACGTCCGTTGCGTGTGAATGTTGGCCATTTTTGGGCCATGCAGTTTGTACCTTTGCGCCAAAGACACTACAGTGCAGGGAATGCATGAATCTTGGTCATGCGAGCATTGTGAGAAGCAACGCAACGACGTATTCCCGCTGCTGCGCTCGCCATTCAACTGACAGCCGCAGTGCTATCACTTTGATGTGCAGTAACTGCTCTGGATCTCGCAATGGCTCTACAAGGCAGTGTCCCCTTATTCAAGAAATAAGGCAATAAGTAAAGGCAATAGTATAGTAAGGTAAGAAAGAAGCAAAGCAGACGGGGATAGAACACTCGTCTTACCGAGAAACTGCCAGCGTTATTCGGACACAACGCCGGCGATGCTACTCTCGAAGACGTTCGTCAAAGACTGCTGCAAGCGGCAGAGAACCCTTGCCACAGTGTTCTCTGCCTCTGCCGTCCAGGCCAAGCAGACACCATATATGAAGGATAAGGACGTCAGTGGTATGGATAACGTGAGCTTGACATATTCTGCAATGATCTCTGTGCGTGTGCCAGTCACCTTCTGAGCATCAAGGCACTGCAGCACTGAACTCGGAATTTATGTCAGATAAAGTACCACAGCTAGACTGGCGGGTAGCCCCCATAGTGCACGTACTGATAGAAGGTCTTTATATGTTTCTTAGCGACATTACGACACCATCTGCACAAGATTCTTTGAAGATACTGGATGATATGTGTCCATTGCTGGCACACCCTTAGTGCGCTCATTGAGACAAATATCAACAGATGGCGTCCCGTCGAAACACCGGAGACCATTATGCCTTGTATACCATCGTCACATAGGAACTTTTTCGTGCATCGGCTGCCATCCCGACGCACCACTGCTATTGCGCTATGGGATTACAAGAATGCCCGCCGAGATATAGGCTATTACGTTCGATGGGCTCTTCAATGTGCAGCATACATATAGATGCTCGCTTGTGCCCTTGTGAACGTCACATGTATTCTATTTATCATGCCCGACGCCATGCCTCGAAACATGCAGGGAGGCCAAAATCTACATTCTGCTGATCTCAGCACAGCATTATGACTCTCAGATGGGGCATCACGCTTCCTTGTCTCTCCTATCCTCCTTTCAATCCCCTATTTCCCCGGCCCCACATGCATGGTAGCAAACCAGGCGCATCTACTTAATGTCCTCGCCTTTACTTGCCCTTTTTCCCATCTCCCTCACTGTCTAGCCTTGGGTGAAAATAGAACCTTGGTGGTACAGTGATGAGACTCTTTGCGAATTAATGGTTCATTTCCCGTGTTGTAGGTCCTAAAAGCGTGGCACGACTAGGAGAGACGATATAGCGGAGTGCTTCTGAAAATTTTGACCACCTGGGATTGTTTAACGCGCAATGACACCGCACAGTGTTACACGAGCTTCAACATTTCGCTCCCACTCAACGCAGCCGGTATTCGATCCCGCGACCTTCGGATCAGCTGCCGATTGCCATAACTGCTAGACCACCAGGGCGGGACATCGAAGATCCTATCGATGGCTGTGGACCTTATGCTGGTTATTTATTTGCTGGTGGGCAAGCTGTCCAGCTGCTTCGCCTTTTTGGAAGGACATAGGCACTTGTAGTCGTCCAGTAATCGTTATGCTTTTTCACGTCCGCTAAGGAACCGCGAATATTGACTTTTCACATTTCCTTTGCACTATCGGGCGATGCCCTTTTTTTCAGAGAGCGCATTGACGCGAGCATATATTGGCGTTTGTCTCACGGGGATCTCCTTTTTCACTTCGTTGTAATACGCCCGTTATTCCATGCTGGGCGTCACCAGATTTAAGTGCTTTGAAAACGTTGCACACTCTAACTGCTACAAAGTTTGAACGCTCGAAGCTTATTTTCCAGATCTTCTACGAGCCCGGTCTATCGACGCAGGACGTTATGCTGATGCTGAAAAAGCAAATCTTTGATAACAGCACTAGGGATGTGAGAGGTATTCTAGCCCTGGATCTAGCTAAGGCGTTTGACACAGTGTTGCATCGGTACATACTGCAGGCCACGGCGGGGATGGGCCTAGGAGTCAAATTGCAGGCCTTTGTCAGGTCCTTTCTCATGAATAGAACAGCTACAATTCAGGTGGAGCAAATACGATCAAATGTGTACGAATTAGGTGCTCGGTGTACACCCCAGGGTTCAGTCATCTCACCCCTGCTGTTCAATATAATCATGAAAGGTCTTTCAGACAGGCTGAGCGGCCTTCGAGGCATAGGCCACGCACTCTACGCCGATGACATCACAATTTGGTGCCCAAGTGGCTCCCTAGCAGAATTAGAGCAAGCTCTACAGGCGGCCTTGCATGAGACGGAGGCTTATCTAGCGGACACTGGTCTCAAGCTGTCTCCGAGTAAGTCGGAACTGTTATTTTACCGACCGGCTAGGCAAGGAGTTAGGCATCTCACGCCCCTAAGCCAGCTACCCTTGGAATTATACACGCATAATGGGCAGAAAATTCCCAGAGTTGACTCTGTCAAGATCCTGGGCCTGCTTATAGACGCTAGGGGATGTAATGCCAGAACAATTACCCACGTTACAGCCAAGACTGAGAACATGTTAAGATTAATCGCTAGGGTATCCAACCGAAAGAAGGGGTTAGGTGAGGACAACCTTGTTCGGATGTACCACGCATTTCTACTCAGTCATATTAACTATGTTGCATCAGATCTCGTATGGACGAAAACGGAAAAGAGCAAGTTAAACACAGTCATGCGCAAGAGCATCAAGAGAGTGCTAGGCTTGCCGATTACCACGAGCTCAGACAGGCTAGACCAACTCGGAATGCACAATGCCATAGACGAGATCATAGAGGCACAGGTCACTGCCCAGGTGGTTAGGCTGTCGTCTACCCAAGCGGGCAGGCGGATCCTGGACGAAGTTGGCATGGCTGCTAGGATAATGCAGGAACGGAGGATACCACTGACCCGGGAAACGAGGGCAACCTACATGGTGGGGCCCTTCCCGCGAAACGTACATCCACAGCATAACGAGGATAGACGTAAAGCCCGTGCACGTGCCATCTTGAAGAGAGTTAGGGATGACATAGACTCCGCGGTCTTCGTAGATGCGGCGCAGTACGGGAACAGTAGAACATTCGCGTTATCGGTGGTAGACGGGCGCGGAGTGCTTCGCTCATCAGCCTCGGTAAGGGCGGCCACCCCTGGTATAGCCGAACAAATCGCGGTTGCGCTGGCCCTGTGTGTCACAGAGCGTTTCTACGTTTACACCGATTCGGACGCAATTAGGGCATTAGAAATGGGTAACCTCGCTCGAGAGGCGGCCTCCATTCTAGAGAAGAGGGCTTGCCCCGGTTCACATTATATTACGTGCTTCCCCGCACACATGGGGACGAACGTTCTTGAGGGCTTCCCAAACTTCAATCAGCTGGCTCACGACCGTGCGCGATAACTCACGCGCCGCGGCGGTCTGGCGGCTCCGGAGGGGCAGGAAGAGGCTCAGCAGAACGACCCACTTCTCACATTCAATGAAATTACTAAACATTACCAACTTGGCCGGAGAGTCTACCCTCTTCCTCATCCGAAGCTCAGCAGAGGTCAGTCAGTTACTCTACGAATGTTGCAGACGGGCTCTTTCCCGTCCCGGGGCTTCCTCAGTAAGCTATACTCGGACGTGGACCCTGGCTGTCCCGACTGCAGTGAAACTTTTTGTTCTATGGCTCACATGCTCTGGCGATGTCCTGCGTTGCCTAACGACGTTCTCTCCAGCGAAGCTGAATGGGAGGATGCCATCACAAGCACGGTGCTCCAAAAGCAAGCCCAGGCTATCCAGAGGGCCCACGAAAGGGCGGAGCGTCATGGCGTTCTTTCCTCCACGTGGGTGCGGCCAGCGGTTACAACGGCCTCCCGCTAGGGAGTCCTTACGTAGCTCCTCAGGATTAATTAAAGTTCATTGTCTGTCTGTCTGTTCTACGAGCTTAAGTGACAAAGATGGAATGTTTCATGTTGGATATATAAAGACATCGGATTTTGGACTGACTAATTTTTTATCGAAGACCTACGCTCTGCTGGTCGCTATCGTTTTGCTGTGTGATTTGCTTTCATAGTTGGGCACAGATTCGCCAAAACCGGTACCCAAACATGTGCCCGAACCTGGCGAACCTGTTCACCGATTCGCAAAACTTTGGATTCTGATTCATTCATGGTCATCAACACATGACAGTACTACAAATGCCTTAATAAAAATACGAAAACCGGAGAAGACCATGACTCAGTCATCATACCATGCTGATTTTATTTTTATAAAATGCTAGTTTTATTTATTTATTTATTTATTTATTTATTTATTTATTTATTTATTTATTTATTTAAACATACTGCTGACCAACATTCTCGTCCAAGCAGGAGTGCCAAAAGAAAACACCAAGTGAATTGATACAGCAAAAAGCAAGAATACATGACATTGTGACAAACAAAAGAACACAATCATCAGTACACTAAAAGAGGCATCACGTCTGTGGAAAAAAAACAAGATTACAATATATGGGAACGCTAGACACCAACAATATAATTTTCCAGTGATGTAAAAAAACGTCAGTAAGTAACACAAACATCAGTATGCTAAAAGAGCCATCACGTCTGTGAAATAACAGTATTACAACATATTGGAATGCTAGACATCAACAAGATAATTTTCCAGTGACGTAGCAAAATTTTCAGTGGTAAAAATCTCCTGAGGCAGCGAATTCCAATCTGTGACTGTTCTGGGAAAGTAACTATGTTTGTAAGCATTAGTTGGTGCAAATATGGGTGCAATGATCGGTCATGCTTACGACGGGTTGTCCAAGCAGTAGCTGGTTGGACACAACATGGTAGATTTATTGTAATTTTTCTTGACATAATTTTATCTAAAAACGCTAAACGGCTCAACTTTCTTGTTTATAACAAAGGAATCTTGTGTAACTGCGTTAATATACTAGGTGAGTCGAGTCTCCTATACTTATTAAAAATAAATCTGATTGCCTTACGTTACACTTTTTCACTAAGCATACTGTCCTTTTCTGTAAAAGGATCCCATATGACTGCAGCATATTCGAGCTTAGATAAAATTACACATATTGAAAGTCGCACAAAACGACACCTCGACGCGAACGTTGGAGTCAAATTTTGTTTTAAAAGGTGTGATTTTCAACTCTAACCGATTGCAACCACCGCTGTTATGCAATGTGGCCTGTGGTACCAGGACATATGGAAACATCGCTTTTTCAGGTGCTTTGATGCAGTGTTCCAGTAAAGCACTTACTGGACATACCGTTCGACATCCTTGTTCTCGTATCCAGTGGTGCTAGAGGACGTGACCGTTTAACAGCATCTGTAGTTTCTAAAGTCGCCGGCAAAAGGCCCCAGGAAGCGCTGAGACGCAGGCGACGCAAACAAGACTCATTCCGGCCATGACCTTTTTACAGCTCTTGCAACCTCTTTCTCTTTTGTTGGTACACAAAATGACGGATTTATAAAATTGCGGACATTCTCTAGAGGGGTCATTTGCAGAAGTTCGCGCCCCTTTCGTTGTGCCACATGGTCATCACATCGCTTTAGGCCAAAACCGCCACAACAAAAAAAAAGTGCAAATATTGTACCCCTTCGAAGGTGCTTAAATTGTCGTAGGGCTTTATAGAAAGAACTGCGGATGCAAGTGCTACAGCACACGCACCTCGATTGGAGCACTTTGTTCGGACCTGACAATGTAGCTCGGCCGCGCATAGCTGCTCTTCTGTCGCATGATACTGTGGAAGTTATTCGTTCTGACGCCAGCAAGCTTCCTGAAGTACTTCAAGTGCACACCGTGGTGTAAAGAGGAGTAAGTCTAAGCAAGAAAAGTTTTCGTGGCGGCATTGGAATAGTTTATACGCAGCTGTTTGGGTAGTTATTTGGGTTTGCTGTTTGGGCAAAATCTATACGGACAAATACAAATTGAAATTCACTCACTGTGTGCAGATCTGCTATGTAGGAATTCTCTGTAGTAGTTCCTCCGAATACCGCTCCTTCATGCATCCAGAATGCCAAAAGAACACTAAGAATAAATTTTGGTGTCATTCTGCTTCAAATATAAGCCTTTTCTGTGTGCGCAAGCAAACCACGCCTGGAAAGCTCCCGACGAGTAAGAGTAGTATATATACCCATAGCGATCTCATTAATCTAGAATTAGTCAATTTCATTCGCTCTCATATTTTTCAAAATGCCGCCTGGGCACCTGTGTTCTCACTGTGGCTTACTGCCGCACTCGTTTGCCTTGCAGCAATTGAATAGCCTGCTCAAGCGCTGCAGCTGCTGCATTGCTACACTCCTCGCGAATTTTCATCTAGCTGCTTTGTGTTGTTGCTTTTGTTGTAGTTGTATCTTTTTCTACAACATGGCTTGGTGATGACCGAAACACGGGTGACAATGACAGAAAATAAGTGGATGATAAACCATACTTGGAACGAAAATCCATGTGTCGCCACATCAAACTCAAAACTTCGACATATTCGCGAGACAAAAACGAACGTGAAGTGCAAACTGTTTTAAGGGCAACTCCGGCGGTTTTTCCACCATATTCTGATATCGTTGTTTTCCAGTACTACTGTGAGCCTGAAGCAGCCAGGGTAATTCAATTTGCTCAGAAACTCACCAATAATTCTAAATAACCAAATGAACATTGTGTTAAAAGCGAAAGCGAAACGGCTAGATGCTCTGTGCAGCGTATGAGATGACGTCACTGCCTCGCCGCCATCAGAAATATGGAGCTGGTGCGAGAAACATGAAAGTGGCGATGTCATCCAGCGATGTATTGAGCTCTTCTGAACTTGACAGGGACAATTTGAGCGCTGAAGTATCGCCGTTGCGCTTTAGACGGCCCGCCTGCTCGGGCAGACAGCATTGCACATAATGACTTCAAAAATACAGGGTGGCTCGCGCGGGAATCCGCTAAAAATATTTAAAACTCATCTTCAGGAAAACTAAATGACTTACAAGTGCCTGGCTTGACATATATTATTGCAGCACAGAGGAGAGCATACACTGACAATTTGGTTGAGATCAGTGGGCAATGGGAATTCGCCGGAGTTCCCCTTTTCAGGAGCAGTTATCTCCTAAAACAAGAGGCTGAAATATAATTGCTTAGCGGAACATACGTTCCCGTCATGCACTAGAGAGTGTCTGCAATGCGATTGATACCGGCCTTTTTTTCACAAGCACATTAACTCTATGCTTAAATTGGTCTTCTTTAACTCGAGTCTTGTTCTGAATACTTTGCTT
>JABSTT010004147.1:0-14300 GCA_013339685.2 Hyalomma asiaticum | reverse complement strand
TGCAAATAATAGTGAAAATCACACTCCTAAGCTTTAGCGACGTAAGCGGTCCTGAACCTTTGCAGGAACAAAAGTGCAAGAAACGACGTTTTATGCCTTACAGTGCGCAACTGCTGTATTCGTTAAAGGCACGGCGAAACACCTTGAAAGGTATTGGTTAGCAAACAAGAAGGAAACCACCCTATATTCACCTTTAGATTTCCCTCTTCAGTGTGCACACAGGAAATTTCTCATGCTAGACGCATAGGGTGCGTGTCTCATGGTTGATTGCTTGGGAACCTTGTGTTGATGAAAAGGCTGGTTCCGTCATCTGGGCATGGACTCGTTGAAGAACAATACAATGTTGGCTAATTTTCGAATGCAAATAATATGAAAAATCACACTACTAAGCTTTAGCAGACGAAGCGGTCCTGAATCCTTTGACATGGAACAAAGCTGCAAGTACGACGTTTTATGCACTTACCAGTGACGCAACTGTCTGTATTCGTTAAAGGCAACGGGCGAAACACCTTGAAAGGTAACGGTTAGCAAAAGGCAACAAGGAAAGCACTTATATACACCTTTATGATTCCTTCTAATGGTGCAACACAAGAAATTTCTCATGCAGAAGCATTGGTGCGTGTCCATGTTTTTGATGATCTGGATAACCTTGTGTTCGTGAAAAGACCGCATTCCGTCATCTGGGCATTGCCGCAGAATAACACTGCGATGTTTGGCAGTTCGAATGCGAAATAATGGTGAAATGAAACTCCTAAGCTTTTGGAGGTAAGCGGTCCCAACTTCTTTGCTAGGAACACAAGTGCAAGAAACGACGTTTTATGCAATTACATGTGCGCAACTGCTCTATTCATTAAAGGAACGGGCCGAAACACCTTGAAAGGTCATGGTTAGCAATCCAGGAAGGAAACCACCTATAATTCCACCTTTAGCTTTCTTCTAAGTGTGCACAAAGGAATGTCTCAATGCAGAAGACATTGTGCGTGTCTCATGTTTTCGATGCTCTGGGGAACCTTGTGTTGATGAAAGGCTGTTTCCGTCATCTGGGCATGGCTCGTTGAATAACACTACAATGTTCGGCTATTTCGAATGCAATAATAGTGAAAATCACACTCCTAAGCTTTAGCGACGTAAGCGGTCCTGAATCTTTGCCAGGAACAAAAGTGCAAGTAACGACGTTTTATGCACTTACAGTGCGCAACTGCTGTATTCGTTAAGGAACGGGCGAAACACCTTGAAGGCAACGGTTAGGAAGCAACAAGGAAGCACTTAGATACACCTTTAGATTTCCTTCTAAGTGTGCACACAGGACTGTTCTCATGCAGAAACATTGGTGCGTGTCTCATGTTTTGATGCTCTGGTAACCTTGTGTTGGTGAAAAGGCTGTTTCCGTCATCTGGGCATGACTCGTTGAATAACACTGCAATGTTTGGCTATTTCGAATGGAAATAATAGTGAAATCACACTACTAAGCTTTACAGACGTAAGCGGTCCTGAATCTTTGCCTGGAACAAAAGTGCCAAGAAACGACGTTTTATGCACTTACAGGACGCAACTTGTGTATTCGTTGAAAGGCACGGGCGAAACACCTTGAAAGGTCACTGGTTAGCAAACCAGAAAGGAAAGCCACCTAGATTACACCTTTAGATTTCCTTCTTAAGTGTGCACACAAGGAAATTTCTCATGCAAGAACATTGGTGCGGGTCTCATGTTTTGATGCTCTGATAACCTTTGTGTTTGTAGAAAAGCTGTTTCTGTCATCTGGGTATGGTTCGTTGAGTAACACTGCAGTGTTTGGCTATTTCGAATGCAAATAATAGTGAAAATCACACTCCTAAGCTTTAGCGACGTAAGCGGTCCTGAATTTTTGCCAGGAACAAAAGTGCAAGAAACGACGTTTTATGCACTTATAGTACGCAACTGCTGTATTCGTTAAAGGAACAGGCGAAACACCTTGAAAGGTCATGGTTAGCAAACCAAGAAGGAAACCGCCTATATACACCTCGATTTCCTTCTTAGTGTGTACACAAGAAATTTCTCATGCAGAAACATTGGTCTGCATGTCATGGTTTGATGCTCCGTAACCTTGTGTTCGTGAAAAGACCGCATCCGTCATCTGGGCATAGCACGCAGAATAACACAGGGATGTTTGGCTATTTGGAATGCAAATAATGGTGAAATCACACTCCAAGCTTTAGCGACGTAAGCGGTCCTGAATCTTTGCCAGGAACAAAGTGCAAGAAACGGCGTTTTATGCACTTACAGTACGCAACCGCTGTATTCGTTAAAGGAACGGCGAAACACCTTGAAAGGTAACGGTTAGCAAGGAACAAGGAAAGCACTTAGATACACCTTTAGATCTCCTTCTAAGTGTGCACACAAGAAATTTCTCATGCAGAAGCATTGGTGCATGTCATGTTTTGATGCTCTGGTAACCTTGTGTTGGTGAAAAGACCGCATCCGTAATCTGGGCATTGCACGCAGAACAACACTGGAATGTTTGGCTATTTCGAATGCGAATAATGGTGAAAATGAAACTCCTAAGCTTTTCGGAGGTAAGCGGTCCCACCTTCTTTGCTAGGAACACAAGTGCAAGAAACGACGTTTTATCCACTTATTGTGCGCAACTGCTCTATTCATTAAAGGAACGGGCGAAACACCTTGAAAGGTCATGGTTAGCAAACCAAGAAGGAAACCACTTACATACACCTTTAGATTTCCTTCTAAGTGTGCACACAGGAATGTTCTCATGCAGAAACATTGGTGCGTGTCTCATGTTTTGATGCTCTGGTAACGTTGTGTTGGTTAAAAGGCTGTTTCCGTCATCTGGGCATAGCTCGTTGAATGACACTGCAATGTTTGGCTATTTCGAATGCAAGTAATAATGAAAATCACACTCCTAAGCTTTAGCGACGTAAGCGGTCCTGAATAGTTGCCAGGAACAAAAGTGCAAGAAACGACGTTTTAGGCACTTACAGTACGCAACTGCTGTATTCGTTAAAGGAACGGGCGAAACACCTTGAAAGGTAACGGTTAGGAAAGCAACAAGGAAATCACTTAGATACACCTTTAGATTTCCTTCTAAGTGTGCACACAGGAATGTTCTCATGCAGAAACATTGGTGCGTGTCTCGTTTTGATGCTCTGGTAACCTTGTGTTGGTGAAAAGGCTGTTTCCGTCATCTGGGCATGACTCGTTGAATAACACTGCAATGTTTGGCTATTTCGAATGGAAATAATAGTGAAAATCACACTACTAAGCTTTAGAGACGTAAGCGGTCCTGAATAGTTGCCAGGAACAAAAGTGCAAGAAACGACGTTTTAGGCACTTACAGTACGCAACTTGTGTATTCGTTAAAGGAACGGGCGAGACACCTTGAAAGGTAACGGTTAGCAAAGCAACAAGGAAAGCACTTAGATACACCTTTATATTTCCTTCTAAGTGTGCACACAAGAAATTTCGCATGCAAGAACATTGGTGCGTGTCATGTTTTGATGATCTGATAACCTTGTGTTTGTGAAAAGACTGTTTCCGTCATCTGGGCATGGCTCGTTGAATAACACTGCAATGTTTGGCTATTTCTAATGGAAATAACGGGGAAAATCACACTCCTAAGCTTTTGCGAAGCCAGCGGTGCCAAATTCTTTGCTAGGAACACAAGTGCAAGAAACGACGTTTTATGCACTTACGGTGCGCAACTGATCTATTCATTAAAGGAACGGGCGAAACAGTTTGAAAGGTCATGGTTAGCAAACCAAGAAGGAAACCACCTATATTCACCTTTAGATTTCCTTCTTATTGTGCACACAGGAAATTTCTCATGCAGAAACAATGGTGCGTGTCTAATGTTTTGATGCTCTGGTAACTGTGTTGGTGAAAAGGCTGTTTCTGTCATCTGGGCGTGGCTCGTTGAGTAACACTGCAGTGTTTGGCTATTTCGAATGCAAATAATAGTAAAAATCACACTCCTAAGCTTTATCGACGTAAGCGGTCCTGAATCTTTGCCAGGAACAAAAGTGCAAGAAACGACGTTTTATGCACTTAAAGTGCGCAACTCCTGTATTCGTTAAAGGAACGGGTGAAACACTTTGAAAGGTCATGGTTAGCAATCCAGGAAGGAAACCACCTATATTCACCTTTAGATTTCCTTCTAAGTGTGCATACAGGAAATTTCTCATGCAGAAGCATTGGTGCGTGTTTCATGTTTTGATGCTCTGGGAACCTTCTGTTGATGAAAAGGCTGTTTCCGTCATCTGGGCATGGCTCGTTGAATAACACTACAATGTGCGGCTATTTCGAATGCAAATAATAGTGAAAATGAAACTCCTAAGCTTTGGCGACGTAAGCGGTCCTGAATTCTTTGCCAGGAACAAAACTGCAAGCACGACGTTTTATGCACTTACAGTGCGCAACTGCTGTATTCGTTAAAGGAACGGGCGAAACACTTAGAAAGGTCATGGTTAGCAATTCAGGAAGGAAACCACCTATATTCACCTTTAGATTTCCTTCTTAGTTTGCACACAGGAAATTTCTCATGCAGAAGCATTGGTGCGTGTCATGTTCTGATGCTCTGGTAACCTTGTGTTCGTGAAGGACTGTTTACGTCATCTGGGGGTAGCATGCAGAATAACACTGCAATGTTTGGCTATTCGTAATGGAAATAACAGGGAAAATCACACTCCTAAGCTTTTGCGAAGGCAGCGGTGCCAAATTCTTTGCTAAGAACACAAGTGCAAGAAACGACGTTTTATGCACTTACGGTGCGCAACTGCTGTATTCATTACAGGGAACAGGCGAAACACCTTGAAAGGTCATGGTTAGCAAACCAAGAAGGAAGCCACCTATATTCACCTTTAGATTTCTTTCTAAGTGTGCACACTGGAAATTTCTTATGCAGAAACATTGGTCTGCATGTCATGTTTTGATGCTCTGGTAACCTTGTGTTCGTGAAAAGACCGTTTCCGTCATCTGGGCATAGCACGCAGAATAACACTGGAATGTTTGGCTATTTGGAATGGAAATAATGGTGAAATTAACACTCCTAAGCTTTAGCGACGTAAGCGGTCCTGAATATTCGCCAGGAACAAAAGTGCAAGGAACGACGTTTTAGGCACTTACAGTACGCAACTGCTGTATTCGTTAAAGGAACGGGCGAAACACCTTGAAAGGTAACGGTTAGGAAAGCAACAAGGAAAGCACTTAGATATACCTTTAGATTTCCTTCTAAGTGTGCACACAGGAATGTTCTCATGCAGAAACATTGGTGGGTGTCTCATGTTTTGATGCTCTGGTAACCTTGTGTTGGTGAAAAGGCTGTTTCCGTCATCTGGGCATGACTCGTTGAATAACACTGCAATGTTTGGCTATTTCGAATGGAAAAAAATTGGCAGATCCCACGTGCAGTGGGAATCAAGGAAATGCGAAGCACGCATAAGGAACGTAAAATGGATTTGCATTGTTGTCTCGCTATACCGAGTTTGGTAGATATGAAGTTAACGAAACGGCCGCAAGAGCACCAAGACTGTGGCATGTAAACCATGCCGCTCATACACGCATGTCATGATTCTAACGTTATGACTTGTCATTTACGTTCGTCATGCAGTCGTTTTGTGTCATAGCAATTTTGATATACACCCCTTTAAGGAAACGGGTGGCATGTAGATCATGCCGCTAATGACATGCATGCCACGATTTTGATGTTATGACCTGCCATTTGTGATCGTCATGCAGTCGTGTTGTGCCAAACCAATTTTCGTACTGGCTCAGTGCAGTCGAGTTTTCCATGTGCGACATAAGCGCCAGAACGCACTGCCTGGCGGAGAGAAGCAAAATTGGGCAGACTGTGACAGGAAAATACGCCAACGCGATGCGCGTCTCCAACTCTATAGCAGCAGCGACCGCCCGTCCCAACTTCTTTCGTTTTATTTCCTCTGAGACGCGCGCTCCAAAACTGCGGCAAACTGTTCCAAAGGGCGACGCCGCGAGCGTTCGTGTGGTTCGCCGCCCGCACGGAAAGCAGCGAAGAAACGCACGCGTCGGTGTCGCCTCGATTTCCACCGTGCGCGCGTCTCGTACGCGCGACCCAAGCGGCCAATGTCAGCGATACTGAGCCGCCCGACGAGAGCTACGTAGCGCCCTCTGGGCAGTGGACGGAGCCCATACATCCCATTAACGAAACGGCAGTATAGCGCGAGGATCATGGCATGTAAATCATGCCGGTCATGACACGCGTGTCATGATTATAATGTTATGACCTGCCATTTACGTTCGCCATGCTGTCGTATTTTGCCATAGCAATGCTGCTATACATACCATTAACGAAACGCCTGGAATGTAAATCATGCCGCCCATGACATGCATGTTATGCTTCTCATGTTATGACCTGTCATTTATGTTCGTCATGCAGAAATATTGTTCCATACCAATTTTCCTACACATCCCATTAACGAAACGGCCAGGAGAGCACCAAGACCGTCGCATGTAAATCATGTCACTCATGACATGCATGTCATGATTTTCGTGTTATGACCAGTCATTTACATTCGTGATGGAGTCATCATGTGGCATGCCAATTTCGTATACATCCCGTTAACGAAACGCGTGGCATGTAAATCATGTCGACCATGGCATACATATCATGATTTTCATGTTGTGACCTGTCATTCATGTTCGCCATGCAGTCATGTTGTGGCATACCAATTTTCGTATACATCCCATCAACGAAACGGCCAGGAGAGCACCAATACCGTCGCATGTAAATCATATCACTCATGACATGCATATCATGAGTTTCGTGTTATGACCTGTCATTTATTTTCGCCATGCAGTCATATTGTGGCATACCAATTTTTGTATACATGCCATTAACGAGACGACCAGGAGAGCACCAAGACTGTGACATGTAAATCATGCCGCACATGAGATGCATGTCATGATTTTCATGTTATGACCTGCCATTTATGTTCGTCAGGCAGTCATGTTGTGCCATAACAATTTTCGCATACATCCCATTAGTGAAACGGCCAGGAGAACACCAAGACCGTGGCATGTAAATCATGCCGCTCATGACATGCATATCATGATTTTCATGTTATGACCGGTCATTTATGTTCGTCATGTAGTCATGATGTGGCATACCAATTTTCGTAAACATCCGATTAGCGAAACGGCCAGGAGAGCACAAAATCCTAGGCGGCTAGATAGATAGATAGATAGATAGATAGATAGATAGATAGATAGATAGATAGATAGATAGATAGATAGATAGAGACGCTCAAACTCGCCGAAGTTCGCTAAGAAATGCTTCGCATTTAATAATAGTGAAAATCACACTACTAAGCTTTAGAGACGTAAGCGGTCCTGAATCTTTGCCTGGAACAAAAGTGCAAGAAACGACGTTTTATGCACTTACAGGACGCAACTTCTGTATTCGTTAAAGGAACGGGCGAAACACCTTGAAAGGAAACGGTTAGCAAAGCAACAAGGAAAGCACTTAGATACACCTTTATATTTCCTTCTAAGTGTGCACACAAGAAATTTCTCATGCAAGAACATTGGTGCGTGTCTCATGTTTTGATGATCTGATAACCTTGTGTTTGTGAAAAGACTGTTTCCGTCATCTCGGCATGGCTCGTTGAATAACACTGCAATGTTTGGCTATTTCTAATGGAAATAACGGGGAAAATCACACTCCTAAGCTTTTGCGAAGCCAGCGGTGCCGAATACTTTGCTAGGTACACAAGTGCAAGAAACGACGTTTTATGCACTTACGGTGCGCAACTGATCTATTCATTAAAGGAGCGGGCGAAACACTGAAAGGTCATGGTTAGCAATCCAGGAAGGAAACCACCTATATTCACATTCAGATTCCCTTCTAAGTGTGCACACAGGAAATTTCTCATGCAGAAGCATTGGTGCGTGTCTCATGTTTTGATGCTCTGGCAACCTTGTGTTGATGAAAAGGCTGTTTCCGTCATCCGGGCATGGCTCGTTGAATAACACTACAATGTTCGGCTATTTCGAATGCAAATAATAGTGAAAATCACACTCCTAAGCTTTAGCGACGTAAGCGGTCCTGAATCTTTGCCAGCAACAAAAGTGGAAGAAACCACGTTTTATGCACTTACAGTGCGCCACTGCTGTATTCATTAAAGGAACCGCCGAAACACCTCGAAAAGTCATGGTTAGCAAACTAAGAAGGAAACCACCTATATTAACCTTTAGATTTCCTTCTAAGTGTGCACACAAGACATTTTTCATGCAAGAACATTGGTGCGTGTGATCTTTTGATGATCTGGTAACCTTGTGTTTGTGAAAAGACTGTTTCCGTCATCTGGGCATGGCTCGTTGAATAACACTGCAATGTTTGGCTATTTCTAATGGAAATAACGGGGAAAATCACACTCCTAAGCTTTTGCGAAGGCAGCGGTGCCAAATTCTTTGCTAGGAACACAAGTGCAAGAAACGACGTTTTATGCACTTACGGTGCGCAACTGATCTATTCATTAAAGGAACGGGCGAAACACTTTGAAAGGTCAAGGTTACCAATCCAGGAAGGAAACCACCTATATTCACCTTTAGATTTCCTTTTTAGTTTGCACACAGGAAATTTCTCATGCAGAAGCATTGGAGCGTGTCATGTTTTGATGCTCTGGGAACCTTGTTTTCGTGAAAAGACCGCATCCGTCATCTGGGCGTAGCACGCAGAATAACACTGGGATGTTTGGCTATTTGGAATGCAAATAATGGTGAAAATCATAGTCCAACGCTTTTGTGACGTAAGCGGTCCCAAATTCTTCGCTAGGAAAACAAGTGCAAGAAACGACGTTTTATGCTCTTACAGTGCGCAACTGCTGTATTCATTACAGGAACAGGCGAAACACCTTGAAAGGTCATGGTTAGCAAACCAAGAAGGAAGCCACCTATATTCACCTTTAGATTTCTTTCTAAGTGTGCACACTGGAAATTTCTTATGCAGAAACATTGGTCTGCATGTCATGTTTTGATGCTCTGGGAACCTTGTGTTGATGAAAAGGCTGTTTCCGTCATCTGGGCATGGCTCGTTGAATAACACTACAATGTTCGGCTATTTCGAATGCAAATAATAGTGAAAATCACACTCCTAAGCTTTAGCGACGTAAGCGGTCCTGAACCTTTGCCAGGAACAAAAGTGCAAGTACGACGTTTTATGCACTTACAGTGCGCAACTGCTGTATTCGTTAAAGGAACGGGCGAAACACCTTGAAAGGCAACGGTTAGCAAAGCAACAAGGAAAGCACTTAGAAACAGATTTCCTTCTAAGTGTGCACACAAGAAATTTCTCATGCAAGAACATTGGTGCGTGTCATGTTTTGATGATCTGGGAACCTTGTGTTGATGAAAAGGCTGTTTCCATCATCTGGGCATGGCTCGTTGAATAACACAACAATGTTCGGCTATTTCGAATGCAAATAATAGTGAAAATCACACTCCTAAGCTTTTGCGAGGTAAGCGGTCCTGAATCTTTGCCAGGAACAAAAGTGCAAGAAACGACGTTTTATGCACTTACAGTGCGCAACTGCTGTATTCGTTGAAGGAACGGGCGAAACACCTTGAAAGGTCAGGCTTAGCAAACCAAGAAGGAAACCACCTATATTCACCTTTAGATTTCCTTCTTAGTGTGCACACAGGAAATTTCTCATGCAGAAACAATGGTGCGTGTCTCATGTTTTGATGCTCTGGTAACTTTGTGTTGGTGAAAAGCTGTTTCTGTCATCTGGGTATGGTTCGTTGAGTAACACTGCAGTGTTTGGCTATTTCGAATGCAAATAATAGTGAAAATCACACTCCTAAGTTTTAGCGACGTAAGCGGTCCTGAATTTTTGCCAGGAACAAAAGTGCAAGAAACGACGTTTTATGCACTTATAGTACGCAACTGCTGTATTCGTTAAAGGAACAGGCGAAACACCTTGAAAGGTCATGGTTAGCAAACCAAGAAGGAAACCGCCTATATACACCTCGATTTCCTTCTTAGTGTGTACACAAGAAATTTCTCATGCAGAAACATTGGTCTGCATGTCATGGTTAATGCTCCGTAACCTTGTGTTCGTGAAAACACCGCATCCGTCATCTGGGCATAGCACGCAGAATAACACCGGGATGTTTGGCTATTTGGAATGCAAATAATGGTGAAAATCACACTCCTAAGCTTTAGAGACGTAAGCGGTCCTGAATCTTTGCCAGGAACAAAAGTGCAAGATACGACGTTTTATGCACTTACAGTACGCAACTAATGTATTCGTTAAAGGAACAGGCGAAACACCTTGAAAGGTCATGGTTAGCAAACCAAGAAGGAAACCGCCTATATACACCTCGATTTACTTCTTAGTGTGTACACAAGAAATTTCTCATGCAGAAACATGGGTCTGCATGTCATGGTTTGATGCTCCGTAACCTTGTGTTCGTGAAAAGACCGCATCCGTAATCTGGGCATAGCACGCAGAATAACACAGGGATGTTTGGCTATTTGGAATGCAAATAATGGTGAAAATCACACTCCTAAGCTTTAGCGACGTAAGCGGTCCTGAATCTTTGCCAGGAACAAAAGTGCAAGAAACGGCGTTTTATGCACTTACAGTACGCAACTGCTGTATTCGTTAAAGGAACGGGCGAAACACCTTGAAAGGTAACGGTTAGCAAAGGAACAAGGAAAGCACTTATATACACCTTTAGATCTCCTTCTAAGTGTGCACACAAGAAATTTCTCATGCAGAAGCATTGTTGCGTGTCATGTTTTGATGCTCTGGTAACCTTGTGTTCGTGAAAAGACCGCATCCGTCATCTGGGCATTGCACGCAGAATAACACTGGCATGTTTGGCTATTTCGAATGCAAATAATGGTGAAAATGAAACTCCTAAGCTTTTCGGAGGTAAGCGGTCCCAACTTCTTTGCTGGGAACACAAGTGCAAGAAACGACGTTTTATCCACTTATTGTGCGCAACTGCTCTATTCATTAAAGGAACGGGCGAAACACCTTGAAAGGTCATGGTTAGCAATCCAGGAAGGAAACCACCTATATTCACCTTTAGGTGTCCTTCTAAGTGTGCACACAGGAAATTTCTCATGCAGACGCATTGGTGCGTGTGTCATGTTTTGATGCTCTGGGAACCTTGTGTTGATGAAAAGGCTGTTTCCGTCATCTGGGCATGGCTCGTTGAATAACACTACAATGTTCGGCTATTTCGAATGCAAATAATAGTGAAAATCACACTCCTAAGCTTTAGCGACGTAAGCGGTCCTGAACCTTTGCCAGGAACAAAAGTGCAAGTACGACGTTTTATGCACTTACAGTGCGCAACTGCTGTATTCGTTAAAGGAACGGGCGAAACACCTTGAAAGGCAACGGTTAGCAAAGCAACAAGGAAAGCACTTAGAAACAGATTTCCTTCTAAGTGTGCACACAAGAAATTTCTCATGCAAGAACATTGGTGCGTGTCATGTTTTGATGATCTGGGAACCTTGTGTTGATGAAAAGGCTGTTTCCATCATCTGGGCATGGCTCGTTGAATAACACTACAATGTTCGGCTATTTCGAATGCAAATAATAGTGAAAATCACACTCCTAAGCTTTAGCGACGTAAGCGGTCCTGAATTTTTGCCAGGAACAAAAGTGCAAGAAACGACGTTTTATGCACTTATAGTACGCAACTGCTGTATTCGTTAAGGAACAGGCGAAACACCTTGAAAGGTTATGGTTAGCAAACCAAGAAGGAAACCGCCTATATTACACCTCGATTTCCTTCTTAGTGTGTACACAAGAAATTTCTCATGCAGAAACATTGGTGCGTGTCATGGTTTGATGCTCTGGTAACCTTGTGTTGATGAAAAGGCCGTTTCCGTCATCTGGGCATGGCTCGTTGAATAACACTGCAGTGTTTGGCTATTTCGAATGCAAATAATAGTGAAAATCACACTCCTAAGCTTTAGCGACGTAAGCGGTCCTGAATCTTTTGCCAGGAACAAAAGTGCAAGAAACGACGTTTTATGCACTTATAGTACGCAACTGCTGTATTCGTTAAAGGAACAGGCGAAACACCTTGAAAGGTCATGGTTAGCAAACCAAGAAGGAAACCGCCTATATACACCTCGATTTCCTTCTTAGTGTGTACACAAGAAATTTCTCATGCAGAAACATTGGTCTGCATGTCATGGTTTGATGCTCCGTAACCTTGTGTTCGTGAAAAGACCGCATCCGTCATCTGGGCATAGCACGCAGAATAACACTGGGATGTTTGGCTATTTGGAATGCAAATAATGGTGAAAATCACACTCCTAAGCTTTAGCGACGTAAGCGGTCCTGAATCTTTGCCAGGAACAAAAGTGCAAGAAACGACGTTTTATGCACTTACAGTGCGCAACTGCTGTATTCATTAAAGGAACGGGCGAAACACCTTGAAAGGTCATGGTTAGCAAACCAAGAAGGAAACCACCTATATTCACCTTTAGATTTCCTTCTAAGTGTGCACACAGGAAATTTCTCATGCAGAACATTGGTGCGTGTCTCATGTTTTGATGCTCTGGTAACCTTGTGTTGGTGAAAAGGCTGTTTCCGTCATCTGGGCATGGCTCGTTGAATAACACTGCAATGTTTGGCTATTTCGAATGCAAATAATGGTGAAAATCACACTCCTAAGCTTTAGCGACGTAAGCGGTCCTGAATCTTTGCCAGGAACAAAAGTGCAAGAAACGACGTTTTATGCACTTACAGTGCGCAACTGCTGTATTCGTTAAAGGAACGGGCGAAACACCTTGAAAGGTAACGGTTAGCAAAGCAACAAGGAAGCACTTAGAAACAGATTTCCTTCTAAGTGTGCACACAAGAAATTTCTCATGCAAGAACATTGGTGCGTGTCATGTTTTGATGATCTGGGAACCTTGTGTTGATGAAAAGGCTGTTTCCATCATCTGGGCATGGCTCGTTGAATAACACTACAATGTTCGGCTATTTCGAATGCAAATAATAGTGAAAATCACACTCCTAAGCTTTTGCGAGGTAAGCGGTCCTGAATCTTTGCCAGGAACAAAAGTGCAAGAAACGACGTTTTATGCACTTACAGTGCGCAACTGCTGTATTCGTTGAAGGAACGGGCGAAACACCTTGAAAGGTCATGGTTAGCAAACCAAGAAGGAAACCACCTATATTCACCTTTAGATTTCCTTCTTAGTGTGCACACAGGAAATTTCTCATGCAGAAACAATGGTGCGTGTCTCATGTTTTGATGCTCTGGTAACTATGTGTTGGTGAAAAGCTGTTTCTGTCATCTGGGTATGGTTCGTTGAGTAACACTGCAGTGTTTGGCTATTTCGAATGCAAATAATAGTGAAAATCACACTCCTAAGCTTTAGCGACGTAAGCGGTCCTGAATTTTTGCCAGGAACAAAAGTGCAAGAAACGACGTTTTATGCACTTATAGTACGCAACTGCTGTATTCGTTAAAGGAACAGGCGAAACACCTTGAAAGGTCATGGTTAGCAAACCAAGAAGGAAACCGCCTATATACACCTCGATTTCCTTCTTAGTGTGTACACAAGAAATTTCTCATGCAGAAACATTGGTCTGCATGTCATGGTTTGATGCTCCGTAACCTTGTGTTCGTGAAAAGACCGCATCCGTCATCTGGGCATAGCACGCAGAATAACACAGGGATGTTTGGCTATTTGGAATGCAAATAATGGTGAAAATCACACTCCAAAGCTTTAGCGACGTAAGCGGTCCTGAATCTTTGCCAGGAACAAAAGTGCAAGAAACGGCGTTTTATGCACTTACAGTACGCAACCGCTGTATTCGTTAAAGGAACGGGCGAAACACCTTGAAAGGTAACGGTTAGCAAAGGAACAAGGAAAGCACTTAGATACACCTTTAGATCTCCTTCTAAGTGTGCACACAAGAAATTTCTCATGCAGAAGCATTGGTGCATGTCATGTTTTGATGCTCTGGTAACCTTGTGTTCGTGAAAAGACCGCATCCGTCATCTGGGCATTGCACGCAGAACAACACTGGGATGTTTGGCTATTTCGAATGCGAATAATGGTGAAAATGAAACTCCTAAGCTTTCGAGGTAAGCGGTCCCAACTTCCTTGCTAGGAACACAAGTGCAAGAAACGACGTTTTATCCACTTATGGTGCGCAAACTGCTCTATTCATTAAAGGAACGGGCGAAACACCTTGAAAGGTCATGGTTAGCAATCCAGAAGGAACCACTATATGCACCTTTAGGTTTTCCTTCTAAGTGGCACACAGGAAATTTCTCATGCAGAAGCATTG
>JABSTT010004146.1:0-24543 GCA_013339685.2 Hyalomma asiaticum | reverse complement strand
GTACTCCGCTTAGTCCTTCTTGGTTTCTTATGAATTTTTAATTTCCATACAGTTTTCAATATTTTATTAGCGTGCAGGACCAGGAGTTTAGTCAATGTGGGCGCAGAGCAACAACGAAATTTTTAGCAGCATCAAGACATTTCACCGGTCTATTCGCCATTTCAGTATGGTGAGTGACTCCCTTGTGGATAGGGTGTACAATAATCACCAAGATACACTCTCGTTCACACACTCTCAAATACACTTCTGAAAAACGAAACGCCATTTCTTTTTTTCTAAATCCTGCAGCAGTCATTCGGTCTCCATTGTGCAAAAGCCACGATACACACCCGATCTACTCTAAATCGAACAGAGATGGGAAAGCTATTTGCTGGGTTTTCACCAGTAAACTCTTCGTGGTGAAAATAAAACATCTGCCGTCGTCTCGCTTGATAAATTGCCGTTTCGAAGAGTGTTTACGCAGTGGTGTAAATACATTCTAGCCTGTTCTCAACAGCATATGGAATGCTCGCGACGTTGCATATGGTAATGCTCGCGCCCTTTCCATTCCTCATGGAAAGTGTCGGCCAAATTGAACTCGTGCAACGATTCTGTCAAACATTTTCTGAGTGCGAGCTGGAGGAAAATCAGCATGAAATACATCGCCCGCTCCAACGGACTATTTTCGTACGTTGAAGTGATAGCACTCCGGATAACGCTTCCAATATTCTTTTGTGTGTTGTTGTACGATTAGATCGAACGAAACGGCTGCGAGAGGGGTACTTCAGTGGGCTTCAGTGAGACCCGATCAACCTGTGTTCACGCCATTAACAGCCAACGCAACACGCATTCATGTTAGCGAAGCATTAACCTCAGTATACTTTTCATATCAGCAATAAGGAAATGCCTTAACGCTTTTATATTCCCGCCCTTCAGTATGAACGAAAATTTAGCGGTCAGTATCAGTGTCGGCTCACATCTGGCGGGGCTAAGCTGGGTCCGCTGACGGCGGCGCAATTTGTCGGCTCGCAGAAGAACGCCTCGGTGGCGGCGAACATAATCTGGAAGCGCCGGTGCGCGCAGTGTCACCAGGGTGTGTTCACATAAGGAAAGAAGAAGAGAAGCCCCAGCTATTTTCGGTTTTCAGCAAACTTTTTATACGACGTCGGTAAATGTCTGATCAAAAAGGAACCAACCTTCGTCTTGCTACTCATGGCAGAAATTTGCGGGAAAAAACTGACATTTTACTACTGGTAGCTAAGGCCACTTTCGCATGGTATATATGTTACAAATTGCAACTCCGGCATTTTTTGAGTTTGCACTGATATTAATGAAATTTTCATTATGTATACTCCGCGGTACTGTACTAATATACGCCAAACTAGGCGGATGCAAGTCCTTTAGTTTTTCTGGAAATTAATTTCAAAATTTTTAGCGGTTTCTCCTGCGGGCCATCCTGTGTTTTCGACTTCATCACCTTCGACGCTGCCCGAGCCTGGATGCCTTCAAAAGCACAATGGCGGTGCTTAAGCGCTCAGATCGTCGCTGTCAAGTTAGAAAAGCTGTTGTTTTGTGGGGTTTTACGTCCCAAAACCAGTTCTGATTATGAGAGACGCCGTGGTGGAGGGCTCCGGAAATTTGGACCACCTGGGGTTCTTTAACGTGCACTGACATCGCACAGCACACGGGCCTCAACATTTCGCCTCCATCGAAATGCAGCCGCCGCGGCCGGGATTCGATCCCGCGACCCTCGGATCAGCAGCCGAGTACCTTAGCCACTAGACCACCGTGGCGGGGCAAGTTAGAAAAGCTGGCATCACTCAATACATCGTCGGATGACTTCCCCGCTGTCGTTTTTCTGGCACCATCGCGATATTTCTGATGGCGGGGAGCCTGTGACGTCATCGTAAATGCTGCACGAAGCGTCTACTCGTTTCAGTTTTGGTTTAAGCATGCCTTTCAGTCGGTTATTTAAAATTATTGCTATGCTTATGAACAAATTGAACCACCCTGGATGCTACAGGACTATCAGTGCCATCGAAAAACACCGATATCAGATCATGATGAAGAAACGGCCGGAGTTGTCTTCAAGGGCGCGTAATTCTGAAACTCGCGCGTTATATCCGCCGATTTTCATATTCACTTATTTTATGCCAGTTGAACCTTGGTCGACAATAAGTTGAACTCAGCCCAAGGTACGTTTTTGAAAAATCACAAAACTTTGGTTTTGGTGTAACTTCCTCTGAATGGCCCCGATTTTTCAGGTGTACTTTGCCTGTTGAAGTGGAAGAATCAAGCTCAAAATATTTCCGCCGAGTTTCCCTAAGGCGTTCTGCGAGCTAACATAAAAGGGCGTGATTAAACTGAGTGTTAATTTTGTTAACAATACAAAATGTCAAAACTGCAGAAATAGCGAAATGTGCTTCTCTGAAAACAAAAATCATCGTGAATTTTCATGAAGAGCGTTTAAATACAGAAACATGCATCGCAATATTTTAGCGGCGAATAAATTGCATTGCTTTGTTCTAAATGAGAAAATTTAGCCGGCTTTGTGGTTTTCGTTACTTAACAATGTTCTGCATTGGAATAGTAAAATAACAATTAATGATATATTTAATTCTTACCTTACTGTTCTTGGTGTGGTAATGATGAGGGGCTCGGTGCGTGCCTTTCTTATTACTATGAGTCATGAGATAATTGACCACTAATTGACAGAGCTGTTGCAAGCTCGTCTATTCGTTGACGTACGTAGCAGACGCGAAAGACTTGTAGAACCTATTTATTTATTTATTTATTTATTTATTCTAATAGGCTAGTCGGGGAAACCTTACTCCAGTTGTAATATTAAATCCCCCCCCTCCCCCCCGCCTCTACCTGCAATTGCTCATTTGCGCTCAAACGATATGCGAGCCTAGAACCCAGGGGCAAAATGCGACTATGCCATGGCAGTGGTTTAACCGCATGAGTACGTCAGTAGCGGGTAGTCAAAAAATGGGTCCCGAATATTTTTGATTTTCACATAAACTAGTCCTAAAATATTTCTCCGCAACGGAACTCCGGCTACGTTTCGAACACGCATATTTCCCATGCACAAAAGTAATACCGTGGTGAGTTGAAAAACTTTGTTGGGTCGCAAGGCGGCGTAGGGATTCAGTACGTGTGGTATAGAAAACAAAGCTTCTTGGCGTTCGCCATTTTCTCTGCCTCTATAGCAATCTTTCACACGTCCGCAAGTCAAAGGAGATTAGTTATACAGTCTAGGAATGTCTGTTCCTTTTCTTTAGTCGAGGCGAAAACTCGTGGTTGTTATGCAATTTCTGATAAGTTTCAGCATAAGGTTAATGCGCGACTCTTATAACATTTTACTCGGTTATGTGAAGCATATCTTGCAAAACTGCTTCTTTAAACAGAAGTGATAAAGTAATTAGGAGCACAGGTTTGTAGTATTTCAGCAGCATAAGCAAGAGTTGCGCTGTTTACATCAAGAGCAAGAAAGAGCCAACGTTTGTTACCACTTGGGCGTCTTGAACACCATTTTCCGCTGCACCAAATCAGACGCACTATCATAATGTCCGGTTGACAGAAATGCTGAGAAGGGGCCCATCCGCATGTTACATGTTCGGACAGAGAAGCTGTAGTATAACCTTTGCTGATAGATGGATGTGAGCATTCAACGATTTAGCAATACTTTGCACGAAATGACCGGCCGTAACAGAAATAAATTGTAGCGCTGTCGTCATGTTGCACTTCGAAAATCCAAACTATGAGTGGCCTTTCCATAGCGTTGTCGGAGAAAGAAAACACGCGTGTTCGAAATGCGGTCGCAGTGCCACTGCGTAGAAAAAAAAATTCCGGCTAATATAAATGTTTAAGCGACAACGAAAAAGTATTTGGGACCTATTTTGCGACTGCCCGCATCTTGCATACCAATAATAGGCCCCAAGCCCGCACATCGTTTTTAGCGCAAAGGAGCAATTCAGATAGCAGGCGGAAATGAAGAATATGACCTGAATAGGGTTCCCCCGACCATACTTCCAACAAAAATTATAATGAAGACGTGCTGTAAGATCTCGCCGCGTCTCCTAAGAGAAAGATTAACGCGCTTGCAAAAGCTCTGCTAGGCAATTGACCATTATATGTTGAGTGCAGTAATAAGGAAATCACGCACCGGCTACCTCGTCAAAGCCGCATTAAAACGAGTAAGGTAAGAATTAAATATATCAGTAATTTTTATTCTCTTATCGGAACGCAGTTCGGTAACAATATATAAGTCCAAAAAATTGACTGAATTCTCTCAACAAAAACAAAATAACGCGAGATATTTTTGCGGCAGAAATTTTATAAGGGTATATTTCCGGATTTTAAGAATTTTTCATAAAAAGCAGCGGTAATTGTTTAAAAAAACATTGGAAATCTTGCAGTTCTCGCTATTTCTGCACGGCTGGCATTTTGGAGGATTTCTTTTACAAAATTATTACTTCGTTTAATCATATTTTTTTATTTTATCTCGCACACCATCTTTCGGAGGCTCGATGGCAATATTCTTAACTTCACTGATTTATTTGAACCACCCAAAATACCTCCAAAATCAGGTTGAGCTAGAGGAAGTTACTCGTAAGTAAAGTTTGGCGCTTCCAGAAACCTACTTCAAACGAAATAAATTCCCCTCATGGTGGACCAAAAGTGAAAATAGCATAGAACAACTGAATGAATTTTTATTGGTTATAATAGGCCAGTTTCGTAATTACTGGCCTTCAAAATTCTGTAATCTGTAAAAAACAAAACTGCGCTTTGCACCTGCAGTGAAATGTGAATTTTATCGTGAAATTGATGCTACATTTTGCAAACGAAGGTCAATTACATTCTGCGGAGATATTTGCCCACCTTATATAGAAATTTCGCTTAAAACAAAAATAGTCGGGACCCCTCTTGGTCTGCCATTTTCAAAACACACCAACACCTGAATATCCTAAACCTTAATTATACCGTCTAAGTGGTGATTTCAAGTCGTTGTCGAAAAAAATACCGGCTCTTTGCTCCTGTTCGTGAGCAAAACCGTGAATATCGCTACGATAGTGCAAGTATTATGGTTTTGAGCGCGTTCACAGTTATTCAAACTGGTATGCAACTGGTATCCAACTCGTATCGATGTGGATATGTTATAATGGGAAAAGTCAACGTCACAATCCTTGTTGACTCGGGGTGTGCGGTTTTCATAATATCATCTGACCTTTTCAATCAGCATTTCGCCAGTATAGTATGCTGCAGAACACTCCGGATAAGGTTGTTACTCTGCCCCAAACAGCCCATACTGGTGCGTGGCTGTTTCGTGACTGAGATTGTGTACACGGACAGCAGAGCATCGATTTTGTTTTACGTATTTTCTCAGTTAAGTCACTTCGCTTCTAGGTGTCAATGCAAGGAAAGCTCTCAACTTCCTAATTCGTAGCTCATCCCCTCGTCTGCATGCAACTTCACCTATAGCATCTAGCAGCAAAGAGCTTCCGTCGCGTTTTACGGGACTTCCAGACCATTTCACGAAATGTTGCATTGCGTCTATGGAAAGTGTCTTCGTTTGGCTAAGAACTGCGTTCACCGTGTCGGAACGCGTTCGTCTGTTCAAACCGTTGCGTCAAAGCTGCGCCGCCTGCCACTGTCTGTACAAACCATAGTTTCCGATTATCTTCGTCGGCTGGAGGAGACTGCCGTAATAGAACGTGCCGACGCGTCACAATGGGTCTCATTTATTAAGGTTAAGAAAAAAAATTGGAGTATTCGGGCGTGCGTGGACCTTCGAGAAGTCAACAAGACCGATGTCCCGGATATTCTTCCGCTTCCCTACACCGAAGAACTTCTGCATAGCCTTGTCGGAGGAATACATTTCTCACAACCTTAGATCTGAGAGCAGCTTATCACCTGGGATTTTCCGCATTCAGACAGACGTGATATGAGAGCATTTGTAACACATGAAGGACTTTACCAGTAAAAATGTCTGCTTGCATTTTGCAGCTGCTCCCTTGATGTCTGAAATTCTTGAAGGTTGATCGGGCACCTTGTTTTACATCAAAAATATCATCGCCTTTGAAAGAAGTGAAGAATACCACAGGGCAAGCCTTATGGCGAGGCGTATAAAGGAAGCAGTGCTCAAGCGCAATAATGAGCGTATATATTGCACATAATAGGTTTCGTAAGGGTTACTCTTGCGAAACCCAATTAGCCTTCTTTGTCCAGAATTTTCATGCAAATCTTTACAGCAACCAGCATACTGACGCAATATTTCTGAATTTTTCGAAAGCGCTCGACACGGTACCTCACAAGCGGCTGTTAATGAAACTTATATCTCTAAACATACATCCTCCAACAATAACTTGGACTGAGGAATTTCTAACACACCGCTCCCAGTTTGTCTCCATTGACGAGGTATACTCTAGTCCCCTTCCCGTAATATCAGATGTCCCCCAAGGTTCTTTCCTCGCGCCCCTCTTCTTCCTGATATACGTAAATGTCCTAGCTTTGCATGTCTCCTGCAGTATCCGTTTGCCAACGACGGCGTAGTCTATCACTCGATCATCAACCCCACTGATACAACCGCTGTCCAAGACGATCTAAACCGCGTTCAAGAATGGTGTGGCCTCTGGCTTATGAAAGTTAATCCTCACAAATGCAAAACTGTTTTATTCCACCGCCCCCACAACCACCTTCTGTTCCCTTTAGCAATTGCCAGCGTTGCCCTCGAACACGTGCAGTCATACAAGTATCTCGGTGTCACCCTATGCAACGACCTGAACTGGTGTGCGCATATTACTGGCACTATATCATCTGCGAACAAATCTCTAGGTTTCCTGAAACGTCACCTTCGACACACCCCAAAGAATATCAAGCTGCAGGCCTACAAGTCTCTTATCCGGTCGAAATTGCAGTAGGCTTCTACAGACTGGAGTCCGCACCAAGCTTGTTTATTCGACACACTCGAAGCAGTTCAAAACCATGCTGTCAGATTCATTCATTCTCCCTACTCATATAATACCAGTGTATCATCGCTCAAAAAAGAATCAGCTCTTTCAAACCTCGACATCCGCCGCCGCACTTCCAGCCTTTGCCTTTTTCATAAGTTCTTTCACAGCCAGCTTCGTCATCCTTACATTATTCCACCGGCCCGCACCAGTCATCCACTTCAAGTTGCCCGGCCGCGGATTAAAACTACCACTTTTTCTGTGTCCTTCTTTACACGGACTACAAAAGACATGAATGACCTTCCTCATGACGTCACCACTGGGTGCCCATCATCATTTTTTGATCAATTGTATAGTTATTTTCAAGATGGAAACTTGTGGCAATAAACCCAAATTTGCATGTTAACCCACCCCTTATGTAATGCCCCCTCGAGGGGCCTTTAAGGAAAATAAAGTTATGTGAAGCAGGAGCTTTCCTTCTCCGGCAACAAGGCTACGGCGAATAGAATCATTCCCCACTTACAGAAGGAAGAATCAATCGAAAACATCTCCGCTCGCAGAGGTTCCTCGTCCTATGGTCATTGCTAGGGTTAGTGCAATATTATGCTAGATTTATTCCTGACTTAGCCGATATCACACAACCTATGCGAGCGCCTCTTCGCAAGAATGTGCCCTTTTGTGTGGGCGGAGAATGTTGAGGCGAGTTTTCGGACTTTTATGGTCCGTGCTCGATTCCTCTACAATACTTCGGATGGTGTACGCATCACTTCCAATTGTTGTTGCAACATATATGCCTGATACTGCGGACTCTGAACTGTCCTTCAACAACTTCACGGACATTATGCCAAGACAATAGCTTTCGCTTCAAGGGATCTCCCCTGCAAGAAGAAAGTACAGCGTCGGAGATCGCGAGGCGCTCACATTTGTGCGGACGATCGAGCGTTAACGTATGCCATTTCAAGCTGCTTAGAAATCAGCAGGCTTTAGTATATCGCCTTTTGAGGCAGTGCACTGGTAGGTAACCTCCTCGCATAGCACGCTGGGCAGAGTGACTTCACCACGGTAACTACGAGGTACAATACCGGAAAGGTAGGAAAACCAAGTTGCAGACGCTCTGTCTCGCCTTTCAGTGTTGCCAGCTAAAGATAAGGATCCCGGAGAGGAAGTTGTAGCCTTCGTTCAAGCGCGATCTTGTATTGCGAAAGAACAATTCCAGCAGCTGAATACGATACGTTACAGCGGGTGATTTCTCAAGTTCAGTCGTCGTGACCCCCGCAACGAGCGCTTCCGGTTTAACTTCAGCCATACGGTAAGGTGCGTCAAAAGCTATACATTGTTCTAGCTCCTTTTCTTCGCGCTGGAGAGCGTCTTACTCTTATATAATCACTCACGCCGCAGGTCATTACTAGAGCACATGAGTCCCTTCTGGGAATTGTCAAAACAAAGGCCTGTCTACGAGAACGGTATTTGTGGCTAGGCGTCGATAGGCAAGTCGAGCTCGAGATTCAGCTGGGTGTACGGTTGGCCCAGACATTCGAGATGGCCACGAATTGAAAGTTTAGCGGGATTGGCCTTGGAACTCAATCCGTTTGAATTCAACAATGAATACTTTAGACAAATTAGCAGAACCGCGATGGCACGGAGGTGGCACCTAGCTACGCCAATATCTTTATGGAATAGCTAGAATCAAAATTTCTTTCTCAATACCCCCTAAGACCGCTCTTGTGCAAGATATACATAAATTATATATCCTTTGCCTGGACGCACAGCGATGATGAACTCATAAAATTCATGGCCTCCTACAGTTGCGCACATCCGAATATTACGTCTGCCCGCTCCTACTCTTGAACGAATGCAAATTTCTTGGACGTGAGTATGAAAATTGAAAACAGCCGACTATCAACAAAAATTTATCGCAAACCTACCCATCCACAACAACATTTTGAATACCACAGCGGCCCCGCCACGGT
Organism: Hyalomma asiaticum; assembly: GCA_013339685.2. NCBI lineage: Eukaryota > Metazoa > Arthropoda > Arachnida > Ixodida > Ixodidae > Hyalomma > Hyalomma asiaticum. The sequence goes on along the minus strand of JABSTT010004146.1, from coordinate 15,641 downwards.
GGTCTAGTGGCTATGGTACTCGGCTGCTGATCCGACGGTCGCGGGATCGAATCCCGGCTGTGGCGGCTGCATTTCTATGGAGGCGAAATGTTGAGGCCCGTGTGCTGTGCGATGTCAGTGCACGTTAAAGAACCCCAGGTGGTCGAAATTTCCGGAGCCCTCCACTACGGCGTCTCTCATAATCAGAACTGGTTTTGGGACGTTAAACCCCACGAATCAATCAATGCCACAGCGACCACCCATGTCCATGTAAGAACAACATTCGATATAGCGAATCCTACCGTTGCAAAAGAATCTGCTCAAAAGAGGAAGATTGTGATTCGGCCTCCCGAAATCTAAAAAAATCGCGCCATCTCCATGAAGTGAATGATAATGAGTGGGGCAAAGCTCCAATGCTTATCGATAAAACCGTGGAATATTCGCACACACATCATATAAAGACTCGACACATTGTTATAGGAGTGATTGTATATACACTTATATACGTGATGTTTATTATTTACATATCGATGCAATTCTATACACTTATATACACACAAGAGGTAATCATTTACATCTTGTGGCAGCGACCCGACACTCTCGTTTGAGCACGGTGGTAGCGTTGGCACGGGACTGGTCGTTGCGGATGAAGGCGATGGTTGTGAGGTTGTTCTCAAACCACAAGCGGTCGCACACCTTACAGCTGAGGCTGAACGAACGTTCGAGGAAGTCGCGCTTGAAGCGGGCGTCGACGCCATCAACCTCAGGTATACCGACCGCTTTCGGCGCTTGACCGATGCTTCCTGCACCCGCTCCGATTCGTGGCTGCGTGGAGATGTGCACTCACTGAGCTTCCGGCGATGAGAAAGGAAGCGCGCCAAAAGCGCTCGCGCTATATAGGCGCGGCCCTCTGGCGGTAGCCTCTCTAACTAGCGCGCGCGCCCGAGTATGCAGCGGAGATGGAAGAGTACTGGTGTGTTTCGCGTCGGCTTGAGCGGCGGCGCGCCATCTAGAGGGCGACCTATGAACTATTGTACAGCTGCGCCTTGAGCAGTCGCCTCAAGAACTAGTGAACATGGCACGCCGAGGGACTTGCCCCGAGCAAGAGGAGATTCACCCCTAAAAGCGTCCTGCACAAGCAAAATTATCTACCACGTGTAATCGAAGACGCCAAGCAGAAAGTCAAGACACTGAACCTTCAAGATCTCATTTTGAACCGTCCCAGAGAACGCGGCCCTCAATGCACACACCCGTACTTAACATATAGCACGAATTTCCTCAATGTAAACAAAATTCCCCGCAGGGGCGTCTGCTTCTGCAGGCGTTTGGTGTGTGGCGACACCACGGACCCGAGCCAACGGGGGGTTTCGACCCCCTCCCACGCCTCACCGTGCGTGGCTGAGCCGTGTCCGGGGAAAAGGGGAACCTGGGGGTTGAGCTAATGCTGGGAGTTTGGACCTTCAAGGTCTCCCGGCGGCGGCAACACACCCCTTTGGCCCCGGCTTCACGTAGACGGCACCCCTGGGCTGACCCACCCAGGGGAAATCGGCAGTCGCCTTTTCCTGTCTCTCACTCTCCTCACATCTTCGTCTTTCTCTCTTACTTTGAGTCTGTCCTGTCTGCTCTTCCCTTCGATTTACTTCCCCTTTTCTTGACGGCAAGGGTTAACCTTGTGCAAGCAGCCAACCTCGGTCTAGGCGCATAAGGTTATAGTAGCGGTGTACGGCTGGCGTGTACAAGTTACAGGTAGTCCAAACTTGTAGCGTCCCCTTGTTGGGCTCCGAGGTGGATGGTCGCCACTGCTGCCGAAGATTACAACTCCGCCTATGCAACATTTCCTACGCAACATCTTTTCCCCCACTTAATGATCGTACCGCTTCAAAGCGTGTACGCACCGAAGAGTCACTTAAGCTGTTTTCACCCCAGAAACAAATCTTCCCGAAGTTTCATGTCATCCACAGCATGAAGCCCGAAAAGCCTCTCAGAGTCATATCACCATTCCTCGTTGCAAGGTGCCTTACAGAAGCAATAGGTCCAGGATATCAAGCAAACAAAATGCCTAGCGGCGACCTCCTTCTAGAGGTGCGAGACAGAACACAATTTGAGAAGCTTCCCAAACTTACAGGCTTTGGAGACGTGCAAATTTCGATCACGCCCCATCGCTCTCTCAATACTGTCCGGGGTGTCATCTCGGAACAGGACCTGCTCGAAGTGACTGTAGAAGAGCTCCAGGATGGCTGGAAAGAACAGAATGTAGTAAGTGTTCAAAGAATTATCATCCGGCGTGAAGGTGAAGAAATCCCAACTAAACACTTGATCGTTACATTTGCGTCTACCGTCCTCCCAGAATCTATTGAAACTGGATACACTAAAACTCGAGTACGACTCTATATCCCGAACCCTCGTAGGTGCTTTAATTGTCAAAGATATGGCCACGCATCGCAGAGCTGCCGTGGGCACCTCACATGCGCGAAATGTGGTGTCCAGGGCCACCCTGCGGATGACTGTTCAAATGCACCCCATTGTGCAAACTGTGAAGGTGACCACGCAGCGTATTCAAGGTCATGTGAATCATGGAAAAGAGAAAAGGAAATCATAACATTGAAAATTAAAGAAAACATTTCATTCAAAGAGGACCGTAAAAGGTGCTCTCCATTCCATAACACTCCTTATGCTAATGCGGCGCGTCGGGGGGCAGCGTCGTATATGCCACCGCCACAGGCCCAGCCTGCGGACAGCAAGCTGCCGCTCGTGGCTCCTGCCCCCAGGGTGGTAGTACCCTCTACTCCACCCAACCAGAAAACGGCCCCGGTTGCCCTAAGGCTCAGGGCAACGCAGCTTTCTTCGGCAGGAGACTGCGCTACGCCGAGCGGAAGCGCAGCACTGCCTAAGGTCCCCAAGGTGGATGCAGCCAAGGCTGCCCCATCGCCTCCGCCCCCTGCTGGCGCTGGTGCCAACCAGCGCAGCCCGAGCCCGAAGGTAGCTCCATCGACCTCCGGAATGGTGGGCGGAAAGGTCTCGTCGTCTGCGGCGAGACTTCATAGAGATTCTTCACGCTCTCAGGAGCACGTGTCCGGATCCTCGCTTGAGGAAATGGATACGTCAACCATTTCCACGGCGCAGCCTGCGCCAAAGGAGCGGCGAGACCATCTCGACCGCTCCAAAAAAGGCAAAAAGCCGATTAGAGGACCTGAAAAAGGCTCTGTGCTATAAAGCAACACCTCTGTTTCGTACACACAGCAAAAATCTACATTCAAAATGGAGACACAAATTATGCAATCGAACGTCCGAGGCCTTATCAGCAACCTCGATGACGTTCAAGAGCTGCTATACAAACACAAACCGAAAGTGCTGTGTGTACAAGAAACACATTTAAACACCAAACACAAGAATTTTCTCTGCCAATATGTAATGTTTCGGAAAGACCGCAGTGATGCTCTCGCATCATCAGGCGGTGTTTCTATTATAGTTGGCAAGAGCCTGGCGTGCCAGTCATTACAGCTACAAACGAGCCTTGAAGCAGTGGCAATTCGAGCTGTCCTCTTAAACAAACTCGTTACCATCTGCTCGCTGTACATTCCCCCACATTATCACTTAAACAAACACGAATTTCAGTCCCTAATAGATCAGCTACCCGAGCTAGCCTTGTTCTTGGGGACTTGAATGCCCACAGCGGCCTTTGGGGAGATGCTCGCATCGACTCCCGAGGACGTCTTATTGAACAGTTTATTTTTTCTTCCGGCGCCTGTCTTCTCAATAAGAAGGAGCCCACCTATTATAGTCTCACAAACAATACTTATTCTTCCATCGACCTCAGCCTAGCCTCCCCATCTCTGTTACCTGATCTTCACTGGGAGGTCATTAAAAACCCTTACGGAACTGGCCACTTCCCGATAATATTGAGCACACTAAAAGCAAGTGAACTCCCACCAAGGGCTCCCCAGTGGAAGGTGGATCGAGCAGACTGGGAGAAGTTTCGAACACTTGCAAGTAGAACTTCATGGGCTGAGATGTCTTTGATGGAAATTGATGCTGCTGTTGAGTATTTCACAACTTCCGTAATTGAAGGCGCATCTAAATCTATACCCGAAGTGAGCGGTGTGGCGTGCAAGCGCCGTGTTCCCTGGTGGAACGAAGAATGTCGGGCTGCTCGTAAAAATCAAAAGAAGGCGTGGGCATTGCTACGCCGTTTCCCCACCGCAGAGAACCTCATCAATTTTAAGCAAGTAAAGTCTCAAGGCAGGAGAACACGCCGACAGGCTAGAAGAACGACTTGGCAGATGTTCGTATCAGGTATTAACTCATACACAGATGAGGCTAATGTGTTGAACAGAGTTAATAAGGTGAGAGGCCGACAGACCTATTCACTCCCTCTGGTAAATGCAGAAGGAGACAGCCTGGAGGACCAGGCGAACTCTTTGGGTGCACACTTTGAGCATGTCTCCAGTTCCTCACATTACTCTGATGCGTTCAAAACATACAAAATAAATATAGAAGGAAAGAAATTAGAACGAAAATGCACAACATATGAGGCATACAACCAATCATTCTGTCTAGCTGAACTGCAGGCATCACTTAACTGTTGCAACAACTCGGCTCCAGGTGCTGATCGTCTCATATACGACATGCTGAAACATCTATGCCTTGACACACAAAAAACCCTGCTCGCCCTTTACAACGCTGCATGGTCTTCCGGCAAGGTCCCGTCTGCGTGGAAAGAGGCTATCATAGTACCTATTTTGAAGCAGGGTAAGGATCCATCTTTGGATTCGAGCTACAGGCCTATAGCGCTGACAAGCTGCCTCTGCAAAGTTTTCGAAAAAATGGTAAACCGCAGACTAGTACATTTCTTAGAATCAAATAAATTGCTGGATCCATACCAGTGTGGCTTTAGAGAGGGCCGATCTACAGTTGGCCACCTCGTGCGTATCGAGGCACAGATCCGCCAAGCTTTTGTCCAAAAACAATTCTTTCTCTCAGTATTCCTCGACATGGAAAAAGCCTATGATACGACGTGGCGGTACGGAATACTGAGAGATCTCTCACATTTTGGTATACGTGGCACTATGTTTAATATAATAGAAAGTTATCTCTCCATTCGTAAATTCCGTGTTCGAGTGGGAAATGTGTTATCACAATCATTTGTGCAGGAAACTGGGGTGCCACAGGGTGGTGGCTCAGCTGCACCCTATTTCTTATTAAAATTAACTCCTTGAGGGTGTGCATACCACGAAACATATTTTATTCGACGTATGTGGACGATGTACAGATCGGATTCAAATCATGCAATCTTGCTATATGTGAGTGGCAGATTCAGCTAGTTCTGAACATGTGTCGAAGTGGGCAGACGAGAACGGCTTCAGCTTAAACCCACAAAAGAGCACATGTATACTATTCTCGAGAAAAAGAGGCCTCCACCCTGAACCTGACATTCGCTTGAAAGGGGAACGTTTACCCGTGAATACGGAGCATAAGTTTTTAGGGATAACCTTTGACTCAAAGCTGACCTTTGTACCTCATATAAAATATCTTAGAGAGAAGTGCATAAAGACAATGAATATATTAAATGTGCTGTCCCGTACAGATTGCGGTAGCGACAGGAAGTGTCTCATGAATTTGTACAAAAGTCTGATACGTACACGTCTGGACTACGGCTTACTTTTTTTTTTTACGCTCTCTCTGGTTTTGACGTCGACATACGTGAGGTTGCCCTGAACCGCATATATGAGTGTCCTACCGAAAAACCACCTCGTAAATAGGGGAGGAAGGACAGGTGGGGAGTTGGAGTACCTGCTCCCAACTGACGCACCTCCTCTTCTTTTCCTCTCTATCTCTCTCTCTTTTTTTCTGTTTCTTTTGTGCTTCTTATGTATTATTTTTTTATTTTTCATTTTTTGTTTGTGCTTTCTCCTTCTCTTTTTTTCTATTTCCCCCCTCTCACTCCTTTCTCAAGACAGGTATACATAGAAGCGAAGTAAACGAAACGAATTTCTGATGAAGGTTGGAACGTTGAATAAAGACTTCCCCATTATATATATATATATAGATATATATATATATATATATATATATATATTGTTATTTCATTTACCTGTTTCTAATAAACAAAGCGGGCCCTTGACCCCCTTCCCTTTCGTTATATATATATATATATATATATATATATATATATATATATATAATGCGACGTTTCGTCAGGTGGACATGCCTTCCGAAACGTCAGTAAAAAAGTAAAAGTTGTGTTTCGAACGGTTGTCACCTTCTTCCTCAAACACACACACACACACACACACACACACACACACACATATATATATATATATATATATATATATATATATATATATATATATATATATATATATAATGTCTCAGCAAAGGGTTGTTTTCTGGTTTCGACTTCAGTATATCGACTATCCTAGAGCGGCTAACGCCGTCACTGCATGCACTTTTATAGGACTGTGTGGCTCAGGCAAGTGTTCGTCAATTGCAGGAAAGGCCAGAGTCCGTAAATATATTGTTAAATGAAGACCTTGTCAATCTCGTGGTATATCTTCGAGATGCCGCGTACTGCTTTAATCATAAGGCGTTCAAACAGAGCTGGCGTCTTCCTAGCAGCAAGCGGTATCAATACGAACTGGTAAGATGTTTAATTAGTAGAAGCGCGTGGATGTTCGAATATTTGGAATATTAGTCGAATATCGTTCTTTTTATATTCTCACTTGATTCCCAAACAATGTATTCGAAATTTTCATATTTAAGTGATTCGAATATCTGGGAAAATTAAATATGTGAATCAGCCATCTAGCTAAAAGAGGCTAATCGGCTTTCACGCTTGTTGCCGAAACTGCGCGGTAAAATTTCTACGAGTGGTGCACGGAAGCATTAGAGCGGCCAAAATTACGAGCAAGTCAGTACGTACGGCTTGTTGCCGCAAAGATATATTGTGCGCTAAGCATACACAACTCTTCGGTAGCTCTTTTGGCGCTCTGATAAATCCAGTGGTGTATTTCAACCTTTGACAAGGAACCAAATGATTCGCCTTGTCGTTCGTAGCCATCTCCTTATGCAGGCACATTTCCGCATAAATTGCAGTGTCTTGTACATAAGAAAGAAATATTATTGCTCCACATTTTTTTTCTGTAATCGGTATGTATTCGATACCGCATTTCACGCTGGATATTCGCATTCGACTCGTGTTTCAAAGAATTAATATTCGCACACCTCTACTAATAAAAATTGTGAGGTCCTCATATGCTTGCACTTTAACAGCATTGGCACATGTCGATTTTTGTTTACAAGGTTTAATATTGACTTTTTCCTAGAACCGCGCACTTCCTGTTTACACAACGTATTGGTTCATTCTCCTTAACCGTTACTAGATCTAACTTCCCGAACTGTGCGCAAAAGCTCGCACTATCATATTTGTCTCCACCGGTGCCACCGGGCAATAGTGTGCTGAGTTTTAAGGTTCCATCAGTCTTTGCCTACGCATTTTGTCTATGATGTTTTCGATTGGAACAGTATTATTTAGACTTCTATTCGCTGGGAGTTTCCAGGCCCACCGCAGAACATACTTTCAAAGTATACCGCACTTACTTTTCTTCACCGCCTTGCTCTATGGGAGGTCGACACCACTCCTTGCGTTCTGGTGAGTTTCTGTCTGTTTAACCAAAATAAATGGCCGTTCTTCCCTTCGCGTTCGCAAGTACGGACAGCTATAACAAGATGATGTTCCTCTAGAGGTAATGAACGCCTTTTCTCATAATCAAATTAAGATGAAATTCACTTTCTCCTTTGCTCAAGTCAACGCGCTCGTGATTCGGTTCTCAATCCTCTTAGCTACAGTCATGAATGGCAGCTTTTGCTTTGGGATAGGCCGGTTGCTATGACATGGTAGCGAGAGTAATCACCTGGTCTCCATGTGCCTATACATATGCGCGCTCAGAAGAACATTATTAACGAACCACTACTAAATCGTGCGATTTTCAACATCGACATAAGGCAGTGATAAATTTTTCACTGCCATAATAAGCTAGTTTTATGATTGGAATTCCACAATTTCCACTTTCACCCTCCGATCACTCGAGAAAGACGACCTCGTACATGTAACGCGCACTAAGAATGGACCACAGTAGATCAAGCTCTACAGTTTGATGGATTGCAAATTAAATGCGCTGGGAGCATGGCTGTGTTAGATGCGCATAGAAGATTAGGGTATTGTGCCGCAAGTGAATAGGTCGGTAGCGGAGGACTAGTGTCCTACATTTTGAAGGAGCTCGCAGAAGGAGCTTCCCATCCGAATTACGCACTTGAACTGCGAAAGCCTAAACAGCTAAGACCCCATCCTGGCTGCTGGAACATTCTGATCGGTAATTAGTGGGACTGGGGGTCGAACAGTCCTTGCCCTCATGTCGGCATGATTAGTTCGCTGGTGCGTGTATTAACGCTCGTTCTGAAACGACCTTCTGGGCCAGAATAATTAGCAGACGTCGCTTCAAGTTCGTTGGCAAATGCTCTAGGTCGCCGCGTGGTGATTTAATCTCCTGACGCCTGCAGAAGTATTCAGTTCTTCTTTTTTCTGTCTTCGGGCCTATCTGGCTTGTACGCCGAGGAGCCTGTGCATTCTGCCAGAGGAGAATTTCCCCAAGGGCCACTAGCCACTTTTCTCCCTCAGGGGAGTAGTTTGACACTGTTATTCTATAATCGAAAGAGAAAATTGAAGTCAAATATTCCTACCTATGTAAAGCTATCCGAAGTTGCGCAAGCTTAGACCGCTTTATGTCCCTTTGGCATCCACTAGGAAAAAAATTCAAATGTATTTTCTATCAGTATACAATATATTTCATGGATTTCCTTTGTGTCCTTGTTTAGCGCTACATTCAGACGAGGTTGTTCGGTCGCCGTGGGTACATTCTTGGCATGCTTCATGTCGCAATAGAAAGACACTAAACTCTTACATGATCACAGTGATCGCCTAATCGCTGCACACGTTGCGAAGTCTAGCTTGGAGCCATCGTTAATGTTTCATCGTAATGTCACGCACTCGACACAAAATTATGAACTGCGCATAATATTTGATATTACTTTCCGTCAAACTCATAACTTTCTTCATGTGCAGGGTGTCAAGCCGGTTGTGTTGCCCTGGATAAACTCCCTTCCTCTCCCTCTCCACTATTTCCCTCTTTCCACCCACAGCATGCTGCATTTTGTTGTAGCTCTATCATTTAAAGTATATCTTTGAGCTGCTATTCAGAACCTGGTATCTAAGCGACAAGCTCACTGAGGCGCCTTTTCGCTAAAATGTGTTTTGGTAGGTATTATGCAGTATGATTGACAGCGATCGTATTTGGCTCTTTGCTAAAAAAATTGGCCGCGTATCTCCGTGCTTCGCTGCAAATGTCGTCGAAAGACGACAGTCTTCTACCGGCCGTACTACACGAGTCCCGGTTCATCTGCGGTTCGGCACGAGCTTCGGGCGTTTCCTGGGCACGCTTGAGACGACGGGCATCGGCACGCCGGCGCTTCTCCGCTGCAATCTGCTCGTCGGTCTTTTCCCTGCGTTGTCTGGTTATGTCTTGTAGAGTGTGTTCTATATCATCAAACGGCCATTTATGTTTTGCCTTGCCTCAGACAGCGCCCCGTCTATGTTGAGTCGGCCTCATGTGGCTGGCATTGATGAAATCGAGGCAGCGCTGCGTGAGATATGGACGCCATCTGGCCGTGATATCGGGAAACGCAAGAAGCTTGCGTAGTACGCAGAGCTACTTGTAGGTGGCAGCACCATGTCGTTTTACCGATGCGTAGCAAACGTCCGCTTTTGCGCATCCTAACAAGCACTAGGGTCTTTAGAATTACGCATCTATGTATTTTCTACTAAAGGAACACACCATCTAATACTTACGTATTGATGTTGCGCCTCAGATATGCGTAATATTTGCTTTTTGGTCGGCTGTGTTCACAAGTATGAATGCATCTACCAGTTCAAGATCGGTGGTCGTTGAGGAAGGGGTTAACCTTTCGCCATTCTACTGAATCGAAAAGCAGGACAGACACACACACGCACAGACAAACCAAAATTTCTGCGTTGAAGTGTCCCAAGAAAGACTATCGTTTTTAAAAACGTGAAGTGACATGGGATCTTGGTGTTCTTCGACCACGTCGACAACAAGTTGTAGCGTCCTCTTGACGTGGCCGTGGCTAAGACACCGGCCTCAGATGGTCGCTAAGTAAGTCTGAACAACTCCTTTACAGACCATCACGCAAGAGTAGAACGCCCAAAAAGAATGAGAACGAGGAAATCCAAAGAGGCCGTGAAGAAATCAGTACACCTACACACAACGGATCAGTCATACAAATCGTACCCAAATTCGGAATTCTAGGCATAATCATTGAACACATAGCGGCGTAAACGGGGAGGCAGTCGCCAAGCTCAAACAGAAGACGACTAACGCAGACCTACTTCTAAGGAGAATTTCTAGCCAAGGGCGAGTAGTCAAAGAGGATACCCTCATTAGACTCATTCAGTATACTCTGTCATATGTCACATTGAATAAGTGACGTCATTCCACAACTAGCTTGTATAAGGGGGAAGAAAACAAAATTGATGTCATCACAAGAAACACATACAAAGTAGCGCTCGGACTTCCTACAACCACCAGCACCGAGCGTCTGCTGCGCCTTGCCGTGTACAGTATCTTTAAGGAGCTCGTAAAGGTACAACGCGCATGACAGCTCCAGATATTATCCAGTAGCAAGACTGGTCGGCAAATCCTCGAAGACCTCCAAATCAGATATCATGTCCAACAGGGAGAGAACACAAACATCGAGGAAGAAATGAGAAGCAGAATAAGAATCGAACCAATTACAAGGAACGTACACCACGAGAACAATTACGGCAGAAGGTTCGCCATAACGAAGGCCTAATAAACGCACGCAAAAACGAATCAGGCACCCAATTCGTCCATGCCGCGCGACATGTAGGTGGCTCACGGTTTACTATTGTGTCAGTGGACTGCAGGGCTCGTGCAGAGCCTCTGACAGCATCATATGCGAAAAGGCCGATGAAGCGGCCATTGCACTGGTCTTCGCCGACCCGTCATGCACCACAGCCCTCAGGGACTAGCGACAAGCCATTCGAAACTTTGCCAGATGTTGGATGTCTGAGACGGCCGATCGGATACTAAAGAGAAACGGCACACTACTAACGACGGATACAATGGTTCTTCACACATATTGGTGAAGTCCTCGAAACACTCCGTAAGCAGAGCGGAACGGCAAATGCCAAGGTACGTGAACTTACAGGCTGTGCCGCCGAAAACCGCTCTACATCTCCAACAAAGATCGACTAACTATAACGAATATTACCCAAGCCTGCTATCTAGAACGCCACATCTAACACCCCCCCCCCCCCGTGACAAACTGAGTAGACTACAAACCACAGCCTTCCAAGCCAAAGCCAATTCCAAACGAACGTATATCACAGCCGAGCACGTTGCCACCAAATAAACCCAGAACTATACGCCTCAGACCAATGTATAATGTGCCAAACGCAAACGGCTTCCATCACGTATATGCTATGGGACTATATCGAAAACCTGCAAGGCGCCACCTCAAAAATCCTCCCGCCGGAGAAGGCCTCTGCCCTATGCAGCCCCAGCTTCGGTGACCAACTCTAGGCCGTTCAGCAGCCCCTCGACGTGGCAAAGAGACAAGGTCTCGACGTCTCTTCGCGGGAGTCCCAGGCCTGGTCGGCTAAGACATCTGCAGGACACTCAACAAAGTTTTCATCAACGAAAAATTGGATTTTGGTATGCCACTAGACACTTAATCACACCACTCGGGGAAGTGCACTATTATTCAGAATAGTGTAACAACAATTAACGACGAGGAATATAAGATTTTTATTAAAAGAATTCTGAAAAAGAGGATAATCTACTTTCGTTGTCAAACCATCCCTCTATAGCCCCCCCTCCCCCCCCCACACACACATACACACGCGCGCGCGCACGTTACCCTTACCGTAAGAAGAGCCCTCGAATGCCCAAAAAGCCGCGAGACAAGCAGGCCGACGAAGCCAGTGTGAACAATTAAATCTCGAGAGGCTCGCTTTCTGAGATTTCCTGTACGCGAAGGTACTTCTGACCAATTATTATTAGCGAAAAGTGGGTTTAAGTTATTTGAGCATGGTTTTGAACTAAACTGGAATGCTCAGCTGAGTTGGCAGCAACTCGCAACATCGCCACCAGTGTGACTAGTTAAGTGGGTTATCTGTGCTGTTGCACGAGTGGTTAAAAGAGTATGGCCGAAGTCAGAGAAGCAAATTTGCGCCAAGTGCGGTCGTATATACTTCCTTTTCTTTCGCCGTTCCGTATTGGTCGTTTCCGCACAGTTCGCCTTGTCAGACTGCTGGAATGACATCTCTTTCATGGCGGAAGATCGGTACCCTGTGCTACACTACCCATCAAAACAACGCGACCGCAACTCAGCAGGCTTATGTTTTCTTTCGTTCGCGCACTATAGGGCTCCTACAACAGTGGGTTTAACATATCGGGACGCATGAATGCTTATAGAGGAAAAGACGTCGAATGTGCTCTCCATTTTGCGGGAGCTTCTTTTTCACGCGAATGGTCTGCAGCCGGCTAAGTCCGGCGTTCCTACACAACCTACACTTATGCCTCTCTGGCGACCCTGTCCCAAACAACTTCGCACAGGCTTGCCTCGTATGTCACACCTGACTATTTCAAACTCACGTAGACCGAATTATCAATTATATCGAACAATTTTCTAACACGACAATGCTTCGACGTCAAAATACGGGAAGAAATGCGGCTACATGAAACAAAAGATGTTGTTGATCCTTCGTCATATAAATCGGTATAACATGAAAGTGAAACCTGTTTTCGGGAAGTTGTGGAATGCATAAGAGGCAATATCGCGTATCCAGGGGCGGGGGATCTGTTGGGCACTCTGGACATGCGAGCACGTTACATGTGAAAATCAGTGGCACCTCGACGCGGTACAGGTATTCTCAACAGATGTACACAAGAGAAAGTTCACGAACGACTCACATTGTTGAATTCACAGTGAATTCCACGCACCTAAGCCCTGTGCATACCTGCTGTAAACCACGAGCATCTGCACATGGTGACCCATTGCAAGGGAAACCTTGTTAGAAGGATCGTTTGTGAACATAAAGCCCACTCAAGCGAAACGCCGCCTATCATTTGCATCGACGGCCGCCTTGGCGTTCCTCGAGAAGTGCGCGTCGCAACTCAACAGAAGGCAAATTTTGTAGCGGCCGCGGTTGCACTATGCGCGGTCAGGAAGCAGCCGCGCCCGAACTTCAGCGGCGATCGGTGCCCGAAAACTACCGAAGAGCTGACAAGGCCGGCCCAAAACAGGCCGTGAGCAGAACATACTTCTCCGCTGTATCGTTCCTAAATGGCGGTACCACCGCAGAGAACCAAGGGCGCAGTGAAAGGAAGGCGATGTTAATTTAAGCGTAATTTTGCTTGCAAAACACATTTGCTTTCACCGGATATAATGTGCAGCTTGTAGAGCGCTCTAGTAAAGCTATAAGATCCAGTAGTGCCCTTATATACGACTACTGTTGCGGGGGCTTATCGGTAGAGCTTCCAGCTGCTGTCGTCGCATCCAGGATGAACGCGGGTGGTACTTTTTCATTCTAAATCTTTCTTTTTGTTTTGTAGACATCTGCTTCCGTTACGGGAGTAGGTCACTGATTTCTTGGTGGACCCCGACAAAAAACACTTTCGTTTTAAATAGCCGGAACACTTCATATATCGATTATCGGGCAGCGCGGCACTCCTCGGGAAGTTAGCTTTCCCTGAAAGAAGTTTGCTTTTCCTCACTGAAAAGCCTTTAGCCGCATGTATTTGGAGGAGCGAGGGGTGTGAGTAAGCGGGTGTCGCGCGAAGCGAATACATAAGCACCGCTTGTCATCACGTGGTTTCCCATGAATTTCGTCCTAATAAGTTAAAAAAAAGGTTACCAGCTGTCCTTTGTCGTAGGCACGAAAAACGGAGTTCTTGTTAAGTGATAAATCGAATTATACGATTCGTCCAACTAATTACCACTTTCTTGCGAGTGCGATATATGCGGGTTTGAGTCTATTAGATGAAGACAATACATACAACTATACCCTTGCGAGGGAGAAGCAACTTTCAAGAGCCCGCCGTTGGCTGACATCTCCGAGAGGTTGACCTATAGTTGAGAGAACGACGTTGCCGACACCATCAGCGATCAAGCGCGGGCTCGCCACCAAGCGCTTATTTTTGCTAATATAGTTAACATTTGCACGGATATATCACGTGTTTATACACACAATAAGTAATCTTGAAGGTGGATGCTGTAAACGATAGATAGTGGTAGTGATGTTCTGACTACATGCGGTGTTAGCCTGGCAGACCTGGTCGGCAATTGCTTCGCCCGGCTTTAAACGAAGTCAACTGGTTCCGTGAGAAAGCGCTGCTGCTGCGAAATATTCTCACCTCACCGCTCCAGATATTGCGAGTGGTTTGGAAGTTAGCGCTTCTCGGCTGAAATGTCCCATTTTAAACATAACGTTACCCAATTGTGAATTATCTTGTGTCAAAAAAATGGCAGATCGCACGTGCGATGGGAATCAAGGAAATGCGAAGCCCGCATCAGGAACGTAAAATAGATTTGCATTGTTGTCATCGCTATACCGAGCTTTGGTACATATGACGTTAACAAAACGGCCGCAAGAGCACCATGACTGTGGCATGTAAACCATGCCGCTCGTGACACGCATGTCATGATTCAAAAGTTATGACATGTCATTTACGTTCGTCATGCAGTCATGTTGTGCCATAGCAATTTTGGTATACTTCCCGTTAACGAAACGCATGGCATGTAAATAATGCCTCTCATGATATGCATCTCATGATTTTCATGTTTGACCTGTCATTTATGATCGTCATGCAGTCTTGTTGAGCCATACCAATCTTCGTATGCATCCCATTAACGAAACGGCAGTATAACGCCAGGACCGTGGCATGTAAATCATGCCGCTCATGACATGCATGTCATGATTTTCATGTTATGGCCTCTCATTTATGGTAGTCATGCAGTCGTGTTGTGCCATCGCAGTTTTGGTACACACCCCCTGAACGAAACGCGTGGCATGTAAATCATGCCGCCCATGACATGCATGTCATGTTTTTCATGTTATAACCTGTTATTTATGTTCGTCATGCAGTCATGTTGTGCCAAACCAATTTTCTTATCCATTCCATAAACGAAACGGCCAGGAGAGCTCCAAGACCATGTAAATCATCCCGCTCATCACATGCATGTCATCATTTTCATGTTACGACCTGTCATTTATGTTCGTCATGCAGTCATGCTGTTGCATACCAATTTTCGTAACATATCCCATTAACGAAACAGCCAAGAGAGCACCAAGGCGGTGGCATGTAAATCATGTCGCTCATGAGATAGATGTCATGATTTTCATGTTATGACCTGTCATTTATGTTTGTCATGCATTCATTTTGTGGCATGCCAATTTTCGTATACGTCCCATTAACGAAACGCGTGGCATGTAAATCATGTCGCTCATGACATGCATATCAGGATTTTCATGTTATGACCTGCCATTTATGTTCGCCATGCAG
>JABSTT010004145.1:0-24463 GCA_013339685.2 Hyalomma asiaticum | reverse complement strand
GCATTTAAAAAATGACCACGTATCTGCATGCTTCGCTGCGAATGTCATCGAAATAGGACAGTCTTCTGCCGGCCGTAATACGCTGCGTGAGATATGGACGCCATCCGGCAGCGCCGTCAGGAAACATAAGCTTGCGCACAATCCCTGGGCAGCTGTATGTGGCAGCACCAAATCGTCGGCAGACGCCTTTTCGTGCATAGCGTCGCATTTTTAGCGCAGCCTAACAAACACTAGGGTCTTTAGAATTACGTATCTATGTATTTTCTAGTGAAGAAGCACACTACTTATACTTACGTATTGATGTTACGCCTCACATATGCGTAATATTTGCTTTTTGATCGACAATGTTCACAAGTGTGAACGCAGCTACAAGTTCAAGATGGCTGTGCGTTAGGCAAGTGCTTAAACTTTGGCCGGGTGGCTGAATCGCGTGACAGATATACAAACAGAAAGCCAGACCAAAATTTTTGCGCTCAAGTATGCCAAGAAAAACTGTCGTCTTTGAAAGAAAAATGACCATGTCGGAACGGGCTGAAGCGTTGTAGCCGTACACTTGGCAGCCGATATCACATGATGTCCTCTTCAACGACACGGAGAGCTTCCGGCAGATGGCGCCACTGTATGTCCTCGAAGCCAATACTAGCTCGGGATGGTCTCCCCGGGAAGTGAGCAGAAATTTTCAAAACAGAATTTTTCGTGGTGACCCTTTCTGTATGTGTGAGACACCGGCAACATTGGTTCCTGGGTTTTTGCCATATTCATTTAAAAATGGTCGTGAAAGAATGCGTGTGAGATGCAATTGTAAGTAATAAAGTGTTGATTTTAAGCAGTATAACTGAGCTTGCGCGGCTATTTTCCTGTTATTTTTGTTACACTTCGAGATTGACACTTATCACCGAGGACGGTGCCACCGGTCATTTCTTTCCAGAATTTCACATAAAAAAATTGTCCGCGTATCTCCGTGCTTCGCTGCAAATGTCGTCGAAAGATGATAGTCTTCTAGCGGCCGTACTACATGAGAGTCCCGGTTGATCTGCGCTTCGGCACGAACTTCGGGCGTTTCCTGGGCACGCTTGAGACGACGGGCATCGGCACGCCGGCGCTTCTCCGCTGCAACCTGCTCTTCGGTCTTTTCTCTGCGTTGTCTGGGCATGTCTTGTAGAGTGTGTTCAATGTCATCAAACGGCCATTTATGTTTTGCCTTGCATCAGACAGCGCCCCGTCTATGTTGAATCGGCCGCATGTGACTGGCACAGAGAACACCTATATACGCGTTTTAGAGAACGGAAACTGTACCTTCCACTGTAGAACACAAATAAGAGGAGCGGCAGCGTAGTGAAGTGCATTAGGGCGAACGGAGATGACGCTGCAAGTACTATCATCATCATCGGCGAAAGCTCCGTTTTTGCTGGTTCGCGTCCTGCTGTAGCCCCCCCCCCCCCCTCCCTCCTATATTTAGCCCCGCTGTAGTATTTTGCTTATTCCTCTCGCTAAACCGCAGCTCGCGTGTGTACTTTTCGTACACAGGTACTGTAGCTTATCGCCAGGTGACCATACAGGCCTCGACTGGCAAAAACAACGCCAATCAAGTAAGGTTTGCATCGTTTATTGCGGCACCACAGCTGGTACAAACAAGGTACAGTACAGTGCACACACGGGCCAACACTTTGCAGTCGCGTCCAAACAAAACACATACATACTGAGTGCGCTCCAACTTGTGCATAACCACGCTGAACGCTGACAAAATATGCATGGATAGACGGGATACAATCGAACGAATGTTGCTCTCTCATTGCATTGCGCCGTCCCATTCTGCTAGCGTTGATTTTCAGACAGCGAGCGTGGGTAAATCCACGATGCAGAATCAGAAACGTGTGCAACGTTGGCAGATGTCGCAGTAACACCGATTTAGCTTCGCTTAGTTAACGTTACCTAAACGATCGCGGATGCACCGTCTCTGTATAAAGATAAATGAATGAGTTACAAACAAGAAGCGTCGCGCTGTGCCGAATAGGATAGGCACGAATTTCAACTATCAGCTGTGAACCCATACCGTAGGTGTGTAGGTAATGGGCGAAAAAAACATTCACTTTTGTTTCAAGCGCTAACTGCGATAAAGCGTCTATGAATGCACCAAATCTTCACACACAATTTTCGCAGCACTGCACATTCAATCGCAAGAAAGAAAACTCGGTTATGTGTTGAACTTTTTGTTACCCAGTAAACAAATGTAATTAGAGCATAATTCAATGTAAGTTTCTTCTAAGGCCAGTCAGCTTTTATCTTTGTCATAAAATTAATCAGAAGTCAGACTTGAAACGCGAATGCAGTTTGTTATTGGCTAAGTTCATTATGAGCCAACGAAAATCATATTTTTGATGTCGCTCCCTGAACATCCCACATCAAACCACTCTTAAGATATGGTAATGCCTTCACAAAATTGTCTGCAGGAATACACAGCAAACTGTAGCAAACTGGTGACATACTGAATACATCAATTCATCCAAATCTGCCTTTCTTGCACTTTCTTAGCCGCTTGTCCACTGAACTGCCAAAGAACAAGTTGCCGAAAACAAGTACACAATTGTGTACGCTGTCGCTAAATGGGTTATTATGGTTCAGTTATTCAGTTCGTGTAGAGCAAGAATGCTATGGCACCAATAACTGCACTGAAGCTGAAGTGTGCTGTGAAGGCGGTATAATTGACAGCAGATATTCTACAATGCATGAACAAAATATGAATACTATAGAAAGACAGAGATGCTAGGATAATGCAGGCTGATTATAGAGGCACAATTATGGGCAGATTAGCTTCAGGAATACATTACACATCTAGGTTGGTGTATGCGGCAAAGAATCACTCAGCCATGAGCACAATGTCTGTGATGCATGGACATCTCAACAGAAATTATGCACTCTCGTACAAACACACACATGCACACAAATTGAACTGGAGGAGCATTACGTGAATGTGTGACAGTGCCGGAAAAAAATAAAGGTCATGCTTATTGTACATGTGCTTGTTGTTGTTGGATTATTCACGTTTTAAACATGTGCTTTTAAAATAAACTGTAATCTTGCTAATTGTAGAACGTCAATATCAAAGTATCGACAATGTTGCAGTGTAGCTGCACAAGTGTCCTATGTACAGTCAACTGCAAAAGTTTGCGGGATAAAAAACTTCGTAAACACCTATATTACCGCTTAGCCTCTGATCATAGCCTCGAATTAAGTGTTTCAATGGGTAGAGGTTGTTGCGATGCACAGACAAACGAATTAGAGGCTATGTTATGAGGCTAAGCCAGAATGTACATTTTTTGCAACTTTTGCATCCAGCAAAGTTCTGCTGTTGATTGTGCCCCTTTAATATCTTTGATTTCCTAGGCTTTGTTCGCGGCAACATTGTGAAGTCTTTTCATAGGCAGTGCAGGATGACAGTGCAAAGCACACCAAAAAGAAAAGGGGTGGCATGTTAATGAGCGTCACAGCCACTGAAGTAGGCATGCTCAGCCACGAATTATGGATATTTCTGTGTCATATAAAAATAAAATGAGCAAATCCCTTGAACACAATTTGGCCTATAACAAATATCCTTTACACTCATATGCTGCAACTAGTGCTTGCAAAACTTAAAACTTAATATCTGTTGTTTTTTAGCTGTTTACAACTTAATAAAATGTGTTGTATATATATTCAAAGGCTAATTGAACTGACTAGCTTGTCGAAGCTACGGCATTCTTTGTTTTTTGTAGACTGTTACAATACAATTCAATGCATTAAGAAAAAAATTACAGCATATCCACGGAGTGAATGATGATGAGTGGGCGAAGCTCGGGAGGGATCATGCCGAGTTCCGCATTAATTTAGTTAACGCGCACGCTACGAATCCTCATGGATAAACTATGCACAAGTGAAATCTCCCACCGGCACTTCATTGCAAGTCAAGATCCAGTGCCTATATATATATATATATATATATATATATATATATATATATATATATATATATATATATATATGGGTTGCCAGTGAACGCTTCTCCAACGCGATGATGATGATGATTGTGGTTCGGTAAGGAAAGGACGCTAATTTCTGCAGCCCATGTAGGGAGCACGGCTAAGCGTCCGTGGGGGTGGGGGAAAGGGAGTGAAAGAGATAGAGAGGAGAGAAAGGCCGTAGTGGAGGGCTCCGGAAATTTAGACCACCTGGGGTTCTTTAACGTGCACTGACAACGCACAGTACACGGGCCTCTGGCATTTTCGCCTCCATCGAAAATGCGACCGCCGCGGCCGGGATCGAACCCGCGTATTTTGGGTGGCAGTCGAGCACCGTAACCACTACACCACCGCGGCGGACAGTCGGTATTTCTCAATCAAGAAACTCGCTAGGAGACGCTGCCTGTGCCAACGTTGTCTCTCGCGGGTGAGGGCGCGTTCTCCTTTGCGAGCTGGTACAGCGTTCCTCTAAGAAAGAGCGTTTCCAAAGCCAACGCGCGCCTTTCGCTCTCTCTCTGTCTCTCTCTCTCACGCAAGAGAGCAGAGGCACGCGCCGGGAGAGAGAGAGAGAGGCACGCGCCGAGGGCGAGCGCGTGCCTCCCGGCACGCGGGTTACACCTGACGACTGACGCGTGACAAGGTTAGACTAAGAGGTGCTTCGCCCCTAAAAGAACGTTTCGGACAAACTTTGTAACCGATCTCATAAAGTATGACTAAATGTCGGAACAATGTCCGTTCACTGCCCTGATGTTTGTTTAGCTGTAATATGACTAATAATACCTGGAACTTTACGTGCCCAAACTTTTTGGATTGATGATGATAATGTGGGACACAACTAAGTAGCGGAGAAACCACTCATGCATTCCCTTGTGTTGCCTGTGGTTTATTTGTGCTAATTAGTTGTGCCTCAAATCAGTATGTATCTACTAGCCCAACTATCATCCTTAATGGTGCAATCTGGGGCCCGTTGAGACGTACGTAAAACTGTATACATGGGTGATGTTGCATTTAGCCACCATAGAAATGCGACCACCATGCCTTGAGTCGAATGCATATTGTCAGACTTAGAAGTCTGACGTGATGTAACTATTGTATAGAGCTTGTGTTAAATTTCATCATTATTGTACTGCAGATTATATAACACAATGGACACCTGACACCTATGGACAACTATTGGTAACATATTTCCATGGCATGCCTACCAAGTACAAATTACAGCATCACAAAGATGAAGTTTGAGGTGACCTGCTGTAGTAGATGTCCAGTTGTTCCACTGTGCTTGCAGGTTGCATTTTCGAGGGCAGTTAACCTGATGTTGCATGGCAGCCCTGAAAAAGAAAAAGAAAAATAAAGAGCAAGTTATGAAATCATCATGCATTCAGAAACATAATGTATGAAGACAAAATGTTGTAGCAGTATACAAAATGAGCGAGTAAACTGCAGCATGTTATGCATGTATGAATATATACCTTGAAAGGCTTGTGCTCTAATATAGCATGTGCCTTGCCCATGGTGTCGAGGTGCATCCACAAGGAATATTGACTGCAGGCGTCAGCCAGGAGGCTGTGACCGAAAAAGAATACATCCATGATTAAAATGCCGGTTTCTGTGTGACACTAAATGAAAGTAAGCCTGTAAGTGAAACTGCTGTCACAAGATAAACAATAAGGCAACAAGGAGATCCCCAGCTTTGCTGTTTACTCAGATTTCACAACATGGAACTAGCTTTAGTTTTTTTTCTCTCTCTCTCTCAGGCACTTCTTTGTAATTTTTTAATGTGAATGTAGCAAACTTGATAACACACTTTGTACTAATACATGGTGAGTAACGGACGTGCGTGCGGGGGCGATAGAAGTGTATTCGAACACGTCCAGGCTGCATTATAAACTTCAGAAATGCATTTCTATTGACTCAGCAGCTCGCTCCTACGTGAGGCCACGTCGCTCAAGAGAACGCGGATTCCGTCGGTGGAAGGATATGAGACGTTGAAAATTTTCGAGTTGCTGTGTGTCGCTTGACTGTCGCAAAAACCAAACCAACCGTAATAAACAAAAGCAATGGGTTTGTACTTACCGGTCCATGCACGCTGGGGCTTGAAACGAACTTCGTTGCTTTGAAGGACGAGGCGCAGGGGAAAGCGCTCTGTGGAAGCATTTCAACGTGCTTTGATGGAACAAGAACAGCAAGCCGAGATCACCGACTACAAGAGCGATATCCTTAGTTTTACGAAATATTTACAGCAAAACGAAACACCGCGAGCTTGCGTCGCTGCCCGAACGCGTTGAAAACGGTTAACGTGACTCGTGCCGCCGCGTAGTTTGAATTTAAAAAAAAAACGAGCATGACTTAGTATCGATGTCGGTAGACTGCTGAATCAGCCGAAGCAAAAAATATTTAGTGAAATGAGGATGGTGTAGTATCTCAAAGACACGCTCAATATAAGCAGCAGTTTGTTGTATGCAAGTGTAATATCAGGCAAAGAAAAAGTCTTCGCCTTGTTCAAAATATTCTGCATCGAAATTAGGCACCGATGCGGGCGCCCCTAGACAAAAGTGCAATAGGACGAATGGCGGCCCCCATAGCGCGAGCTAAGAGAGGGATCAGTAGATCCACTCCCCGCGGTTGAAGCTGGAACGCGCCGCGGTTGATTTTTTCGCCATCTATGGCGATTTGTAGCATATCGAGCTTTCGCCCCCCTGGCTGGCATTGGTGAAATGGAGGCAGCGCTGCGTGAGATATGGACACTATCTGGCCATGATATCGGGAAACGCAAGGAGCCTGCGTAGTACGCAGAGCTAGTGGTGGGTGGCAGCACCGTGTCTTTCGCCATTCTGCTGAATCGAAGAGCAGGGGTGCTACCGCGTAGCGATTCCTTTTTTCGTTCCAATGCCTTTCGGCGTTACGTCACTGTTGTCGTCATCGGTGGGCGGCGACGCTTGACGTATTTCAAATTGCCCAATCGTAAGCGGCCGCTTTTTCTCCTCTTTCTCCGCCGTTCGCGGGCTTGCATAGTAATTATGTTTGGTAAGGAAGTAGTTAATCAAATTGCGGTTGCGCGCTTATTAGATGAAAATGGCTCAGTAGCATTAAAACGCAAGAGCGAAGGAAACATGAGGCAAACAAAACGCAAACACACGTGTATTTCTAGTCGTAGCCACATTTGCGCCGTACGTGAATCCAAGCCATATCGCTCAGCGCGAACAAAATGGCAACCGTTGTGGGAAACAGCTGACTGTGTTTTCATCGGTTATTCATCCGTATCATTTGCAACTTTGGCGCAGAAGCGTAGTACTTTCGCCTGGGAAGAAATTCTACACTCCTCATTAGCTCAACCCCACTCCCGCTCCTTGACCTGCCTCATTAGAGTATGCATGCATGAGAGTGAAAATTTTCATTATGATACTCTTTTTTTTTCTTAAAGCTACTTCATGTGCTGGTGATGCAACTTATGACAGGAAGTGCTTTTGACAGTGTTTAAGTGAAGCATTAATTCACTGTTTCAATTATACCACAATAGGGTAGGAGTGTCCAAAACACTAGGCTGTGCCAAAAGCTCACTGTGGAAGCGTAAACTTCCAGGCATCCCATCATTGTCATGTAACATCAGACACGACGGAACACTGCAAATCTGCATGTTCATTGTAAGAAAGCTGTAGGTTGCGATAACCTCTGGTTTTGTTGTCCCGACTTACATGCACAAGAATCATTTTACAAAAGAAAACTAGCTGAGAAAAATTTCTTGCCTATGCACGTGTCTCTGTGGTGTAGTTGCCTGTATTTAGTCTTTGTTATGTGTTTTTTTTTTACTCCTGTATCTTTCTACTTTGATTTATATGTTTAGGTTTATGCTAAAAGTTCTTTGTTGAACTACGCACAATTTCTTGTTCCTTTCTACCATTTTATGTTTATAGGATTCATACGATAATATATTGATTTACAACATAACACTGATGTGCATGTAGGTCCATATTTCTCACAAGATTAGCGGAACACTTTGTTGGACTAATTGGTATGCAATCATTTGTTTTGTGGCACTGAAAAATACAAACCACAAGAGAGTATCAGTGACCTGTCTAATGTGTGGCGCTCATCCCTTGTACTCTCTTGTGGTTTGTGTATTTTGACGCCAAAAAGCAAGAGATGTTCTTATTTTATGAATTCAATGCGAGCTGTGATGACTTATTTTTGATCCTGTTTGAAGGCATTTTGTATGCTGCAAGGTTTTCTTAGGTGCAGTATTTTCCTTTCTGGTTTATTTGTACAATCACTGCGCAGTTCAATATGTGGATGCATACTTAGTTTTGCTGGTGAGCAATCCTTTTTTGTTTTGATGCTATGCAGCTTATCAGAGGTTTCGTGGTGTTACCTGTGATATCTTCTGATGCATACATCCACGATTTTTCATCAGAGTGGAAGGTCACAGCAATGTTGTGCCTGTGCACTGCAGAAATTACACACGCTTAGAACACATCTTGTGTTGCATAGGCAATGTGGTGCTTGATTTTAAACATATTCATTTCAATTCTTTCGACGCTGTGTTTCATAAAAAGCAAGTAGCTGCTTTCTTTGTATGCTGTCAATTAATAGCTTAGAGTGTTTCATAATCTCCTACAGCACACATTATGGAGCCAGTTAGTTGCTGAGAATTAATGGAAAATTGTGCAACATTGCAAGGAATCCCACTGTATTTGTCTACAACAGTTTTTTTTTTGCAATGCACAGTCCATGATGTGTAAGGCGGTAGTCTACACAGTAATTATATTACTGTATCAGCATTTGCAGGAGTGTTCTACTTACACAAAAACAAGAACTGTAGATGTATGCTGGAAGGAAGCGCAATGATGTTAACTTTGAGCAATTTATTTACTTGTCATTTCTACATTTATGTTGCAGGCTTGCTTCGTAAACATTGAACTTGACACACGTTACAGTCCCATTTACACATACAGCTGCTCTTCATGTACATTGGTCTACAATGAACTATTTGCGTTTCTCACAGCATGGTGCAGTCCCCCACCCCGCCCCCCCACTATTCTCATTCATAGGGCATGCGAGGACAGAATAAAATTATGGGTGCTAAATAATGAGTGCTGTTGCAAATGTTTACATTAGAGGTAGCTTGGCCTGTGCACATTTCCACTGGCAGCGGTAACTTGTACAGCACAGAAATAAAATTTTGGAATAGCCTGGTTACTGACTTTTTTTTTGCAAATGCAGGTGGTTTTGCTAATGATCAATCAGCCTTTCTATTTTTAGGGGCGAAGCTCCTTAAGGCGTGGGTCGTTCGTCCCTTGTAGTCGTAACCACCTCGTTCTAGGATTGCGCTCGATAGCTCGTGCGCCGGGAGGCTCGCGCTCGGCGCGTTCCTCCCGGCGCGCGAGCTCTCTCACTCTTCCATCTGCTGTCTTGTGTGAGAGAGACAGAAAGAGAGAGAGAGAGCGAAAGACTGTCCGTTTCTAACGATGATGATGGGTTTGTGCTAGCGCGTTACGGCGCGTGTAAGAAGCTGGTGTAAGACGCTGTGGCCTCTCCGCCTTATACTCTTTCAGCAGTCATGTGATGGCGTCGGCAAACGCGGTGCGCGTTCCGGCCTGTGTAAGGGGCTGCGTAAGACGCTGTGGCCTCTCCCCCTTTACTAGAGTGTACTGCATGTTTCTAACGCGTTTGTGCTAGCGTCCCCTTAAACGCGAGATCCCAGCGTTCGAATAGAGTGTTTCTCACGTCTTTACATGATGATCAACTGGGCGAATTACACGGAAGATTAACGGTTTACCGGTGATTCACTCCGGAGCTTCGCCCACTCATCATCATTCACCCCGTGGATATGCTGTGAATTCTTTTGTAATGTAATTGCACTTCAAAGGTAGCCAGCATAGTATTTGGCATGCCGGGTAATGAATTTAGGTGGCATGTTCACCATCTGAAGCGAGTTGCGTGATGGTTATGTGGAAGACTGGTGGGGAAAGCAGAAGCGCAGTGAATGAGACTCTTGGTCGAGCACAAGGTGTTGTGCTAGTCGCACTTTTCTGTAGCTGGTGGCTTGCAAGCTTCCGTTGGAAGTTATAAGATGAGCAGGAAGCTATGCAGAACATTATCCTGTCTTACCGAACCTATAAATCACAGCCACAACAGTATGTTTGCCATCTGTGTAAGAACAGCTTGAGCAGTGAACTTCATTCCCAGACAAATGAGAGTTTGAAAAAAAAGAAAGCCGAAAACAGTTGCAATTTCGCAGAAGATACTGGACAGTTTGCATGCACATGATGACAGCTGCAACAAGCATTGAAGGGGCTTTCATATTGTGTTGCTGTGCATGACACACTGAATTGAAGCATACTGTTTCATGCATCACGTGCAACGCTCTCAATGTTGGTGCTCTTTGTGCTGTGTACTTCCACAACCAAAAAGTCGTACATTGATTGAATAGATCAAGAAACAACAAATGCTTTGCTGGCAGCCATCACCATCACAAAAAAGCTTGCATTGTTGGTGAAAAAATCAAAATGCATTATTTTCTATTTTATGCTAGATGTTCGTTTGTCAGAGCACTAGACCCCTGCTTTCTTTTTAATGGACTGCATTCATAGCCTTCCAAGCGTTCCACCTTATGTAGTGGAATATGCCATAAAAAAACTTGAAATTCAAGAACAATCCTCTCCATTCTAGTGCAAATCATGCAACAAAAAGCCATATTTGTGCTGTACTATAATGCAAAGTACTCATTAAATAACATATTGTTTCACATCGAACATTCTAGAGGTGGCTTTATACATCTTTAATGACAGCATGAAAACACACTAAATGGTGCATGGTTGGGACCACGCTCCAGTACGCAGCATGTATTCTGTAGTTTAGTCTTGTGGTGGAATTACTTGACCAAGGTAAGTTTCCTTTTTTGTCAAACATCTGGTACCACATTTGAACAACGTGGTGTATGGTCAGCAGAAATGATATGAATTGATCCTTCGATGCCAGTAAAATGGCCACAATATTGCAGCTACACTTTGTTTTGCTTAATGATGTCGCAGTTGTTGCACTTTTATCTGTACTGTCCTCAAATAATGTGCATGCAGTGCCACACTTTGCAACAACGGTGTCCCACACTGCAAAGTGTTCTCATATAAATACAGTGATCTCGATCTTCTGCTTTGGGGCAAGCCCTGTGGGACTCTACTCCTGGTTGTTGCTGCTGATATCACCTACGTCCAACTTGAGAAAGCCCTCATTAAGTCTAAGCTTGCATAGTGCAGCACACGCTGCAGGGAATATTGGCAGTGATGTCTGGCTCGTGGAGTGCTTAGAAAGATGGCCAGGGATCGGGCTCAGAAGCCATGGCTGCAGTGGGTAGCCAGTCACCTGCATGAAAATATAATCAGTACCATAGTCAGCTGGCAGCATTTTTTTTTTCGAGGGGACACACGCATGCACACACACATACACCTGGAATATATATGCACAGGCATTTGTTTGTGAAAGTGAAAAATATACACATTAGAATTGGCACAATTTCGGGGGCGGGTTGTCCATGGACCCCTCCCCTACTATTCTTATGGGAGCAGTGCACCAAGCGGTGTGCCGTCGCTTTACAAGAAAGTTAGTACCACAAGGAATAATGCTACTGCACTGCAAAAGCTGCGCTGAGCGTGCCTCATTGCTGTGATCTATATATTTACTTGTCCCATCAACTTAGTAGCAACCTCCATGAAAAAAAAAATCCACCGACTGCACTGACGGGGGCTACTTGTTCATCTTACAGCAGGCATGCAATAATGCACTCGTAATTTTGTTAAAAGCACTGTTGCACAAGGTATGCTCTGCAATTTGCCACTACAGTCGTAACTTCGCAACAAAACCGGTTTTCTCTCATTTGAGGAGGCATTCGCCTAGCTCTACAGTGCGCTCCGACGTCGTAGCCGAATTCCGGTCGTATGCAGTCCACAGCGAGAGTGCGCACATCCGCATCGTAGATTAGGAAAATGTGCGCGGTGACAACGCATTGTTATCAAATGCAATAAACCGGCCAACCGTCATATCTCACACGATCACCTTCAATCGCCGTCAGGTCCGATGGAAATCACGATCGCGATGTGCGCATCGCGATCTCCATCGCACTTCGCTCACATCAGCGCCAGACTTGATCCAGATTAGTTTAGGCCATGTAGCAGCGGCAGCTTTGATTACGATCAAGAAATCCAGCCCTGTTTGCCGCGGTTCACTATGCTCGTGTGCCACCGGTGTATGAATCTGGTGCAAGCGTACTAAACAAACCACACAAGGCAAAATAATATTCTATAGCCACCCTACTCCTCCTTAGGAGAGGCAGGAAAATGCTAACACAGAAACGCGCCAGACTAGGAGATACAATTTCTCCAATGATATTGTCGCGAGTACAGTTTGGAGAATGGCAGTCCAGAAACACGAAGTTAGGAGCACGAGCAAGGACCACCGCTCTTTCGGAAGAAGATGAACTTTGGCGTCTGCGCTTAATGTGTTTTTGAAATACTGCTTCTAGTTCCTTTTTTGTCGCATCGTGGTCCTGTCTTGCTTGATCCAAGTAGTGAAAATATGTACTGCATGCTTGGAAGATATCCTGAAAAGACCAGACTGGGATGAAACAAGACTGAGGATTAACGGCGAACAGTTGAGTATTTTCCGCTTAACCGACGACATAGTACCCTTAGCACTGATGATGATTGATTGATTTGCGGAATTTAACGTCCCAAAACCAGCTCTGATTATGAGAGCCGCCGCGGTGGAGGGCTCCGGAAATTTCGATCACCTGGAGTTCTTTAACCTGCACTGACATCGCACAGTACACGGGCCTCAACATTTCGCCTCCATCGAAATGCAGCCGCCGCGGCCGGGATTCGATCCCGCGACTCTCGGATCAGCAGCCGAGTACCATAGCCACTAGACCACCCTTGCGGGGCCACTGATGATGATGATAATGAACTCAAGAAGATTACTGCAGACTGAAGCCTGGAAAGCCCTAAGGTAGCGTTAAAGATGACCATCCAGATAACAAAGAATGCTAAGTGGCACGGCGAAAAATATGCCTTCACGGTTTCAAACCAGACATTAGAAGTCGCGGAAGTACACACATGTCTGCGTCATCTACTGACAGGAGAACCCACACATGTAAAAGACATCCACTGTAGAAAGCGGTTGCGTTTCTGTGAAAATGGGATTTCAAAATTTTTAGCGGATTCGTACACCTTAGAATTTGGGCCAACTTGTTTTTTTTTACATTACCTGCATCGCTACCTACCAGAGCAAACAGCATGTCGAAAGCACAACTGTGATCTTTGAGCACTCAAACAGTCGCTCTCCTGCTCAGAAACGCTGGCCTCACTGGATACATTGTAGGACGACTATGGAACTTTTTCTTCTTCTGCCACCAATTTCATATTTCTTAAACCGGAGAGGCTGTGGCGTCGTGTGTACGCTGCACGAGGCATCCACGCCTTTTGGTTTCGGTTTGAACACATTGTACATTTAGCTACTTAAAATTATTAGCAAGTTTCTGAGCAAATACAACCGTCCTTTTCTTGACAGGACTGTCAGTGTGATTGACTACAGCTGTATCACAATATGGTAAAAAAACCAGAGTTGTCCTTTACCTAAGTGTACGATAGAAGATCTGCTTGTTTCATTGAGTCGCCGTCTGGTAGCCCTTGGTACAATGGCGTGGTCACCTGGTTCCGTAAGGTTTACCCCTTACAACACCGGGCCTTCCAGAAGGTGCGCCCCAAAATCTTATAAGTACAGTAACGCGCGCACCTTTTACGGTATTGCTTTGCGCACGGCGGCGCGCACTGTTTGATATATTTATGGTGATTTACGTTCCAAAACGACGATATGATTGTGAGAGATGCCGTAGTGGAGGTCTCCGGAACTTTCGACCACCTTAGGTTCTTTAACTTGCACTGACATCGCACAGCAAACGGGCCTCAGTGTTTCGCCTCCATATAAATGGAGCCGCCACGACCTGAATTCGGTCCCGCGACCTTCGGGTGGCCGAGTGCCATAAGCACGAGACCACCGCATAGGGAAGGCATGCACTGGAAAATTTAAATGGAGTGATATTCTGAAAAGGAATGAGCACAATTTGCCTAACTTGTACAGTCGGACATCTAGTCATTGAAACCTAAATGATGAATCAAAGCGAACTATGCAGGCAATCCATATCCGTTACAAAATTCGAAAATGGCGACGCAGCTAATTTCAGCAGATCGATTAAATATATCTTCACCCACGAAATCTAAACTAATTAGTCGAAGAGCGCAACTGTGGCCGCCTTCGGAAGCCTTCTTCCCATGACATTGCAAACGATGATGTGCACATAAACGTTTGTGCAAGCTTCGTTATCATGCGGCGATTTTTAGTTTGCCTACTGTACCTGATGACGTTTGTTGGAACAGCCACTTGACAGTGACACGTGCTTTTAGACTAACCGCAATGTGAAATGACATCTAGAATACAGAAGGCCCTACCGAATGTCGCGGCAACTCCGCTCTTAGACCACTCACTTTCGGCAACGTTTAATCGATCTGTAAAACGTAGTAACGCCACCCTTGTGCATATAATACAGCTAACACGGATGTTAAGTAACCCCCATTCTTCAAACAGGCTTGGGCGTGTAGACACATTTGACTAAAATTAACTTAATGAGCAAACAGACAATGAAGCCTAGGACAGCATAGGGAAAGTTGCTTGTGGTATTGTAATTGTGGGGAAAGTGGAAAGGAATTCCAGTGGACGAAAAGACAAACCTGCCTTCGGTGGGAACCGAACCCACGACCTTCGGATGTCGCGTCCGATGCTCTACCAACTGAGCTACGAAAGCGGTCGTCCTCCCGTCCACATTTTTGTGTATTTATGTACGTATTATCCTGGGAGTCTTAGGCAGCGCCACTCGTGGCCAAGGCGGCGTGTGTGGAACACACTTTCTTGTCAGGAGGTGTCACGTAGAAGGTGAACTTAGATGAGATGGCTGCTGCCCAATAAGCCCTCGCATGCTACCTAAGGCGCCTTGGCCACGAGTGGCGCTGCCTAACACTCCAAGGATAATACGTACATAAATACACAATAAAGTGGACGGGGGGGGGGGGGGGACGACCGCCTACGTAGCACAGTTGGTAGAGCATCGGACGCGACATCGGAAGGTCGTGGGTTCGGTTCCCACCGAAGGCAGGCTTGTCTTTTCGTCTACTTGAATTCCTTTCCACTTTCTCCACAATTACAATACCACAAGTAACTTCCCCTATGCTTTCCTAGGCTTCATTGTCTGTTTGCTCATTAAGTTGTTTCTAACAAATAAAGAACAAGCCCTTGACCCCTTCCCTTTCGTTATTGACTAAAATTAAGTTATAATTTTGCGAATTGCTAATCAAATCATTGCTTCTACACATTCTTCGGTGCGTGTCGCAATAGACAGAGAACTTCCGTAAGAAGTGTAGAAATATTTGCATTTTGGTACGAGCACATTTTCGGGAACACTTTGTGTACTTCGAAAGTACAACGTCCTGCCATCAGGTGCAAATGGGGAGCACGGCGCCAGGCGGATTCAGATCAGTACAGTAATGTTCCCGTATCACATACCGTATTTCAACCTCCCTACTGAAACGATCCGTGTAACCGTTCCAATAATTCCACAATGTTCCATATGATTCATATAGAAGTGTACGAAAAGTAAACGACAAATATATGGCATAGGTATGCACTTCATGTAGAAACGTATGGCATTAGTGGAATATGGAAGGCAACATTTCAAAAGGGCGGAGAGGTAAGGGATTATCCCGTATCGTGTAACTCACCCTGTGAGAAGAAATAAAATAGCAAACAGTTTTTGATTATTTCCGGAAGCAATGTACACTGATAAAACAAAACACGTTGCACTGAAGGACCTGCAGACGCTGTATGGTTGCAGAGCTTCACATCAGCAAGCTGCTCACGTGCATTTTAATTTAGAAGTGTTATGGGTAATGGAAACCGCGGTGCGTTCACTTGCAAGATGGCTCTCCCAACAAACGTTTATACAATTCCGAAACCAGTCATTCCACACTCCCAATAAACGTTTATACAATTCTGAAACCAGTCATTCCATTGCATGCAAGTAGCGAAATTAAGAATGCTTTAGAATTCAAAAAGCGCAGCACGCATTTAAGTTGTTTCGTAGTCGTAGTCGGTGCCGTTGACTGGATCTGAAGCACTATCGTAATCAGCAGTTTGTTGAAAGCGGCTTGTCGTGTACACGTCGCGAGTCTGTTTGCTTGTTGCGGCCTGAAAATGTGGTAACTCCGTATTGATACCCTGCAAAGAAACAACCGTTACTAAAGATTTATTACTTAACAAAAGAGACAAGGACGAAAATTTCACTTTTTGTGTGGATAAGGAAGAGCTTTCATTAAAATCGTGAGCAGAAGGTACGTACAGGCATGATTTTTAGCGCACTCATCTGTTATAGGTAATGGCGATAAAGTCAAACTTAGTGCGATTGAAACACACACACACAAAGAGACGAGGCGGAGAATGTTACGTGCCTTTCGCGTCCCTTTCTTTTTTCTCAATTGTAATGTTCCTCACATGACAAGCCCACGTAGATATGAAGCATCGACCGTGCTGAAAATGGGCTGCTGTCCCTAGTCTGGCCTGTTGTCCGCGTTGTCTCATTTTGTGTGTGTTTCGTGTGCACTACATTAAACTTCTTTCGTGATGAGAGACCAAATAAACCAACAATCTGTCCTGCAAAAGTATACTCTAATCGCAGAAATATTAAAACCTAACTTCAAACAATATTTTTTTTCATTCACTGTGAGTCAGAATTAATGACTCTGCATACAAACGCGCGAAGCGAACGGTGCGCTCTAAGTGTGCTCTATGTGAACGATGCACCCTATAGGCGGCGCACGTTAGGTATTCAGGGTGTCGGCATCCCCTGGGTTCTCACGTCGTCGTCCTCACGCTGAGAAAGCAGCCGTTGAAAAGAGGGCCAAAACATCCTAATAACTGACCAAAACCGGCTACAATGTATCCGGTATAAGAATGGTTAAGGGAAACCAGGTTAGTACAGTAATATAAAAGATGCACATTAACGTTAAATAATTGCGTGATGAGGTCAAATTACGAGAACATAATTCGAGAACGCCGGCGATGACCATGACAGATACGCAAGGGAAACAGGCGCGAGTCCCTGCTATGAAGTTCGTACAGCTTTCACTGCAGCGGAACTTGCATGTAATTTGATTAAAAGGGAGTATTGAGTCAGAAACGACTCCTTTCTCTCCCGGCTAAATGGCGTGACCTAATCACCTTCCTGCACATTTCAAGCGTATGGTGCTCGTCGAAATCACAAGTGCTCATGGCCAAACAGCCTTTCTGAAACCACGCGCAATTGACTCAGCACCGGTGATTTTGCTCTAGTATGCCTCGAACTTAACACAAAAGTCCCAGATATCCAAAAGCCTGACTAATGGCACTATGCATAGCAGCCTCAACTTTTTTTGAAAAGTTCAGTATTAGGGGTCTAGGAATATCAAGATATTCCAATACCAATCCAATATGAATATCCAGTTTCGAATATCGCATCATATATAAAGTACCTGAAGTTCGCGCTTGGTAATTATATCTTTATTGCGGAACGTTCAAATACACTAGTGAACTGTTATCGCAAAGCATAACAGTGCAAGCGACAGAATGCCTAGGCGATACCTCGTTCGATTGTAACTGTATCCACAATAAAGCATACGGTAAAGCAAGTGATTCCAAGCACTAAAAGTCATCATAAAGGAACGTTCGTTGTTCCGCATGGTGAGGCAATGTCAATGCATGTCCTGCACAAGGCCGCAACTGCGAATGGCAATGCAGCATAATTTGATTGCTTCTTAAGCAGGTACGGTACGCCGTGCATGCTTGTATAAATGTAAACAGCACCGCGGAGCAGCCCTTCAGGAAGAACTTCTAAGGTATTGTTTCTCACGTAAGGTGTCAGCGTTTTGTAATTTGTAACTACTGTACACGTAGTGAGACACTGTGTAAAACAACAACATAATTGAGCAATTATTATTCGAAAGCGCAGTTGTTCATCGTTGATAGTTATGCCAAGTGAGAACGCACATTACATTGCAGCGCCAAACAACAAAGCCAATGTACACAAGACAGACGTACAAAAAAGCAGAGAAGAATACAGGAACGCCCTGCATTTCGATGGAGGCGAAATGTTGAGGCCCGTGTGCTGTGCGATGTCAGTGCACGTTAAAGAACCCCAAGTGGTCGAAATTTCCGGAGCTCGCCACTACGGCATCTCTCATAATCAGAACTGGTTTCGGGACGTAAAACCCCACAAAACAATAAAACAACAATACAGGAACGCCGGTGTTGGTGTTGACTTCTCCTGCTCTCTTGTTTATGCGTTTGCACATTTTTCCTTTCCATAATAAACTTTCCTGGCGAGGCTACATTTCGACCCGAGTGCTGACGGTCCGAAGGCAACCGTCATACGAAACAGGCTATACAGACACACTTGCGGAGCTCCGCTATTTCATGAGACTTCACAACCGCGGAACTTCTTATTTTTGTCGTTGTCGTTTTTATTTTCTTTTTGGAGTGATACTCAAGAATATGACATTTAATACCGCTTTTTAGTGTTTTCTTTTTAAGTCAGTACCGTCGCCTGAAACCGTGCCGATTTTTTTCAGCCGAGCCTTTGTCGTTTTTTGGGGCTAACACTCTGACGACGACTTCTACGACGATCCCGTGGCGTTTATTCCACATAGTTCCCATATCCGAAGTCATACCAACGGCTTCAGTATCTTGCTCTTTTTCTGTTGAGTCATTTTTACAAAGTCATATCCGATGACTATGAATAATACCCTCATTCTTAGCTGCTTGAGCACTAATTACCACCTCCTAGTGAGGTTCACCTGTTTGAGTGCTAATTTTTTTGGGCCACTCATTGTCATTTTATCTGGATCATAGCCGTTATCGGGTCGTTCATATATCACGCTGTCGTTGCTGTTACCATCGTAAGCTATTGCGTGCGCATTATGATTGTATATTGCCACTTTGTGACACGCATTATTGCTGTCAGTCTAGTGAGTATCGTGAATATGTGTGATGATATATTCTTCATGTAATTACCTTTGAATGGGTGTGTGACGTTGATGGATTTTAACGCGAAAGTGTTTCACGCCGGGGTACACTACGACTCCATGCGTCACTGCCGTAACGGACATGGTGCACTAAATGAATTACGAATGAAAAAAAACACTCAGAAAAACTTCTGTTGATGCGCAGGGAATCGAACTCACCGCCCTCCGCGCCACGACGAAAGGTACGCGGTGCGCTACCACTGCACTTATGCCGCACATGCTCGATGCGGTACGAACGAGCCTTATATTCCTTCATCTCCCGTCCGGATCAGCACGCGAGCATCCAGGTGCACATTGCCTAGAACGGTGCCGCCATCCGGGAGAGGCAAAGTGAATCACTGCATATTTACTTCACCTTTCCTGCATAGCGGCACCATTCCAAGTGCGTTCCAAAGTCCGCCTCGATACACGCGTGCAGAGCCGCGCGCATAGCCGCGTTCGTTCAGCTTCGAGCGTATATACGCCGATAGCTCTATGGTAGGGCACCGGTCACCTTCATTGGTGGGTGATGTTTTCCTGCTGACACGCTCGTCGAGCGTGATGGGAACAAGGGAACTGCTGCGTTAGGTGCCAGAGCAAGGCAACGACGTTGATGCGTCAACGTGGCGCAAGTAAATAGGATTGATGATACCTTTGTCGCGCAGCATCCGCTATAGACTGTGCCTCCTTATTAGGTAAACTACTTCAGTTACCACAAAGGGTTGGCCCTTGATGTTATATAGCCGATGTGTGAATGTGGGTTTATGCACGTCAAACGGCGCTGTACGAGCGAAACACTGATAGCAATGGGCAAGCTCACCTCGATATAACTATAAAGACTACGCGAAGACATTTCACTTTCATGTTATACCGATTCCTTTGACAGAGAGATCAGCCACATTTTCATAATGGTCGTATGCACTTACACTTGTGTTCATAATTTCGGCAATTTGTTGGAATGTTCCCTCTGAATTGCTTACGACTATCCTGATCATGGATTCCTACATATTCCTTATGTTGTCACCTTTCAATCGATACGTAATATTGCTGAGTTTGTAACAACCATTAAATGTCCGTCCTTAAACACATGGTGCTTTCGCCCACATTCCAACTTTCTTATTATTTTCATTTAATGGATGCCGTGATCATGCATCGCGATTATACTCCTCATGTAATCACCTAACAATTGACCGCTTTTGTAATGCTCTTATTGAGTTGTCGATTTCTATTCATATTGACAGCGAAGCTGTTTAAGCTTCTCGTTGTACCGTCCGTATTACACATACGACCTTGAAATTACCTTGCCATGCAACAAACCGTTGCTACATCTGCCAGCACAACCTTGTAAGGCATCGACATGATGATACATCATACAACAAGACGTCACAACGACATGTGCCCAGAAGAAGATTAGGAAGAAGAGGATGAAGGCAAAGAAGATACAAAGAAAAAATGATAATGATGATGATGACGACGACGACGATGATAAAGACTCGTACCACCCAAGGGCCCATCAGCTTCGCTGGCCCTGCGTCACTATTGCAAGCTGCGCTAAATTTTCTTGAGCAATTTTTTCTCGCAAAATTTTGCTCATTTTAGTGATCCCATCTAAGCGAAACATAGGAGGCTCTCGTCTTAAAAAAATTGGCAGATACCACGTGCAGTGGGAATCAAGGAAATGCGAAGCACGCATCAGGAACGTAAAATAGATTTGCATTATTGTCTCGCTATACCGAGGTTGGTACATATGAAGTTAACGAAACGGCCGCAAGAGCACCAAGACTGTGGCATGTAAACCATGCCGCTCATACACGCATGTCATGATTCTAACGTTATGACTTGTCATTTACGTTCGTCATGCAGTCGTGTTGTGCCATAGCAAGTTTGCTATACATGCCTTTAAGGAAACGAGTGGCGTGTAGATCATGCCGCTAATGACATGCATGTCACGATTTTCATGTTATGAACTGTCATTTATGATCGTCATGCAGTCACGCTGTGCCAAAACAATTTTCGTATAGGCTCCGTGCAGTCGAGTTTTCCATGTGCGACCTCAGCGCCAGAATGCACTGCCTGGCGGAGAGAAGAAGCAAAATTGGGCAGACTGTGACAGGGAAATACGCGAACGCGATGCGCGTCTCCATCTCTATAGCAGCAGCGACCACCCGTCCCACCTTCTTTCGTTTATTTCCTTTGAGACGCGCGCTCCAAACCTGCGGCAAACTGTTCCACGGGGCGACGCCGCGAGCGTTCGTGTGGTTCGCAGCACGCCCGGAAAGCAGCGAACAAAACGCGCGCGTCGCTGTCAGCCTCGGTTTCCACCGTGCGCGACGAGCCGTCCGACGAGAGCTACGTAGCGCCCTCTGGTCAGTAGACGGAGGCCCATACATCCCATTAACGAAACGGCAGTATAGCGCCAGGACCATGGCATGTAAATCATGCCGGTCATGACACGCGTGTCATGATTCTAATGTTATGACCTGTCATTTACGTTCGTCATGCTGTCGCGTTGTGCCATAGCAATTTTGGTATACATCCCATTAACGAAACGCCTGGCATGTAAATCATGTCGCCCATGACATGCATGTTATGCTTTTCATGTTATGACCTGTCATTTATGTTCGTCAGGCAGTTATATTGTTGCATACCAATTTTCCTACACATCCCACTAACGAAACGGCCAAGAGAGCACCAAGACCGTGGCATGTAAATCATGTCACTCATGACATGCATGTCATGATTTCCATGTTATGACCTGTCATTTACGTTCATGGTGCAGTCATGCTCGTGGCATGCCAATTTTCGTATACATCCCTTTAACGAAACGCGTGGCATGTAAATCATGTCGACCATGACATGCATATCATGATTTTCATGTTGTGACCTGTCAGTCATGTTCGCCATGCAGTCATTTCGTGGCATGCCAATTTTGTATACATCCCATTAACGAGACGACCAGGAGAGCACCAAGACTGTGACATGTAAATCATGCCACTCATGACATGCATATCATGATTTTCATGTTATGACCTGCCATTTATGTTCGTCGGGCAGTTATGTTGTGCCATACCAATTTTCGCATACATCCCATTAGCGAAACGGCCAGGGGAGCCCTAAGACCGTGGCATGTAAATCATGCCGCTCATGACATGCATATCACGATTTTCATGTTATGACCTGTCATTTATGTTCGTCATGTAGTCATGATGTGGCATACCAATTTTCGTAAACATCCGCTCAGCGAAACGGCCAGGAGAGCACAAAATCGTAGGCGGCTAGATAGATAGATAGATAGATACGCTCAAACTCGCCGAAGTTCGCTAAGAAATGCTTCGCATTTAATATGCAAGATATCGCAATCTCGCGGTGTAGTAACCTTCGAGCTGCGCCACTTCCATGAGAACAGCGGCAGAGAAGACGTGGTGTTCAAACAAGTCATGAGTGCCACGTGGTGTTGGACGTCTCCCTCCAACTGAGCTGTGTTGAAGTCACTGTGTTTTTTTTACACTTGCTCTGTGGTGCACTTGTCGCTCATAACTACGTTGTTTATGGAGAAATGAAGCCTTTTCTACGTGGGTGTATGCCACACGCACGAGTGAAAGTTAACCTATACAGTCAGGGTACGATTACATCACTTTATGTTCGACCACCAAAGGTTCCGTGTCCACACTTCTGCTTCGGCTATTCAGCGAACGAAACCTCTTGGCTTCCGCCTTTTCAGCGACAGCTCAGGAATCTGAGGCATTGTAGCTACGCCGCTTTTCTCCAATGTTTGTTGAGCTTAGATTCCCTTCCCCAATGCTAACAGCTCGGAGTGGTGGCCGCAACTGGAATTTTGGTATGACAAACTGCCGCCTAAAGTTTAACATCATCTCATTCAAATCGTACAAGAATCGTTAATTCAAGAATGAATTAACAGCGTAAACGGCGTCTGTTTATATGCCTTTAGTTGCGAAATCTAAATGTTTTGTAGAATAGCGCGAGATAGTTTCATATTTTCCCTACCTTGACGAAGACATATTAATAAGACAAGGCGATTTCTAAGAGTGAAGCTGTGCCAACAATCCAGACTAACTACTGCGGAGAAGAGCCGAGTTTAATGCTGGCGTTGATGATTAGGTTTATTCGGCTCTGTCTTTTCGCATGCGCACGGCATGCAAACTGTCTAACATGCAGGTGGTTTGCGGACTACTTGGAAGTAGCCAACTCATCGCGGCAACATAATGTAGTTTGATTAACGCACTAACCTGCGAGACCCCGTCCTCGAACTTCTGTGAAGACATAAACATCATTCCTAAAATAATACAATCATTATTTAACTTTTATCCACAAACCAAGAAACACAGGTAGCCAACAGGAAAACATTTATGTTGAGACTATATATATATAGCATGCGGGTCGTCTCCACGAACAAGGTTATGCTACAGAATAACAGTGACAGTATTTTCAGAAATAAATGAAAAGGACTAGATGTCTCCCTCATAATCACGAAGGCTCTTCTGTAGTGGTTGATGCATATGTGTGGCGCTCAATCTATAAAGCATGAAGCATGTCACAGCCACATTATCCGGCCACTGTTGCTACCTACAATGCTGACTTACCGCTTCACCTCTCACAGTGCTGTCGATGTCGTCTCCTTGCCTTTCCTGTGATGCTCGAATCAGCGCAGATGAAGTTAGATAGCGACATTAAGTACCAAAACATTCAACGCACAATTAAGTAGATACAAGACATTAATAGTCTATATGAGGTGGATTGGTAGTAAAAATGGCATATACAAAAAAACCGCTTTCCCCCCAGCTAGGTATTATACATAGCGTAACATTATACAGAGCGTAACAGAGCCAATAGCGGGCTAGGATTGCAGCAGTACTTAAGAGTGATGACAGAAATATACACATGTACAAGCTCAAAAATATGAACGGTATTAATTGATAACAGGAACTACAGAAACAAGCACAACTGTAAAAAAGTGGTGGTGAATGACACAGGTTTATATACTTTATTGGATCAGACTACTTCACATAACAACTCCACTACTAATTAGGTTGCCGCCGAGGAACCACGGAGAAATCCGCCCCTTCTCCGAACCTGAAAGACGATCCAACCGCAGCACTTCAACAATGGCGCGTAAGAACAATTCCAACCAGGTTCGCCATTACTTCCTCGATTGCGCCATATTGGCTACTTTACGACGCAGTCGGGCGATGAAAATATCAGGTCGGCTTCTTGGCTGCACCTTATCGACACTAAACTTCCGTTTCGGCTGATTTACTCTACATTATCTTTGACGGCCCCCAAATAAAATAGCTAGGAACTACAAGGAATTTGGAATGTTTC
>JABSTT010004144.1:0-23589 GCA_013339685.2 Hyalomma asiaticum | reverse complement strand
CCCAGCTAGCACACAAGACCAAAAAGACGTCTTATTGGGGGATTAACGTCTTGGTTCGCGTGGCTGACGTCTTTGAGACGTCAGCTACGCGAACTAAGGGGCAGCGACATCAAAGGGACAATGAATCCGTCTTCGAAACGTCCTACGCAAGACGGTAAGCAGACGTGGAAGAATACCGCCCCCCTCCCCTCTCTCCCCAAAGCGTCGGCGGGCGTCGACGCAATGCACGGCGCCGAGGTGTCGCCAGCTGCAATGGGGCCGGGAGGGAGGCGCCAGAATGTCTGGCTCCTTCTCGCCGGTTACCAGGGAGATGAGGCGAGAGGGCGCAGGCTGGCGCAAACACGCGGAGACACGAAGCAAAGGCAGCGAAGCTCGTTGCGTGCTTGGTCGTGGAGTAAGTGTGGTCAAGTTGTTGGCGGCCGGCTCTTCCTTCGTTTCTGCGAAAATTCTGTTAGCGTGCTGCAACTGCTGCGTGTGTTTGTGTGGTGGCATTATGTTCTTTCTACTTTCCTCCTTATGTTAACCCTGGTTCAATTCCGGCGCTTCTGTGACTGGATCCCGTAACACCAATAACTACGTCTCGCCGAAAATAAATGTAAGTACCACATTTGAATGGCTTAGCATGATGCCTGTGAGATCACTCATGTGTTCCGTGGATAGGGCGAATCGTTCTGTGACAGATACAAGGAGGATTAATGCTATGTAAGGTCTAAGATAGTTGACGCATTAAACGCAAAGCAACGCAACTGTGGTTTTATTATTCAGATCGTCGTGTATGATTGCATTCTGAAATTTTCTTATGTCTATGTGCGTGTTGAGCCTGATTAGTGAGTAACGAGTGCATTGGCTTCGTTCCCACCATCCTGTCATTTGGTCGTTACGGGTAGCGAGTGCAGCGCATGTACAACAATGTCGGGTAGTAGTAATTTACTCGTGTCTTACACAGACGAATACATGCATGTGATATCGCGCGTTGTAGGGCAACCGTTGCCGCGCGTCCTTTCACTGTTGCATTGCAGTCGTGAGATTTCAGTTCAGAGCTGCGAAATTTACGTGCATGTGATGTGGATGTGAAAATCGCGCATTGTTTATTGTGGCATGTCAGCAGAACTGAAGCAGGCAATCATGACGTCTTATGGTGGTGGAATGACTTCTCGCAGCTCAGCATTCATATGAGCATGAGTGTCGCTGTGCTCGTTCTCGGTCATATTTAAACTTTGTCAGAGGCATGTGACTCGTTTGCGAATGTTCGTTATTATTATTTCTCATTGTCCACGCTGTTGCGGTTTTCTGCATTTGGGGTTCGTTATTCTTGCAGACCGCAAATACCAAAATAATTACACGACCTGTTATCTGGTTCCACAGTGGTGTTACAGGGACGCTGTTGTGTACAGTAGATTTTTGGTATGCCATAAGCTGTCCAGTGTTTCACGTGGTACGGACTGGGGAGTGAAGACTTGAACCATGTTAATGGGCTGATAGCGTAGGACAGCGATGATAAGGCGACGAACGACGAACTAAATTAGTACGTCGGGCTATGGGTGAGCGGCGTGTTACGACGACTTATACATGAACGTTTGGACGTATTTTGTTTATTTTGTTTATTTTATTATTTAGTACGGGCGCCGCCAGCTTGTCCGGTGCCGGGATCTAGCTGTGCATGCCTATACCTATATCGTCAAATCAAAGCCACGGTGCCATTCAACAGTTTTCAGCGGAACGTTTGACGTTTTCCTCCTACCCCGCGACATACTCGCTACCCCAAATGAGCCATATTTCGTTGCATTGTACTAAATTCACTATTACCTGGCCATGAAAGGCAGTTTTGTGCAGGCGAAATCGAAGCCACAGCGAAAATTTGTTGATGCTATGCACAGATGTGATGCGCAGTCACTGTGCCCGTAGATCGCGCGACCTTGAAGGTCCCATTTAATGAAGGAGCCCTGCGACATTTGGAATCTCGATGGCAAACGATGCCTAACAGTCGTGGAGGTTGTTGTGAACGTGTGAGCCAAGTATTATTGAGCTGCGTGCACCAGGGAATTTTTTATTTGGTTTCAAACACAGCTGTAATTAACATTGCTCTTCGTTCCAACAAATGTCACTAGGCCGTCGACTACTTTGTTCGAGGCAGATATATCACTGGCTGAACTTACGGTCACGGAAAGGTAGTCTGCAATTATATATTTGTTCATGAAAGGGAAAATTAGCATCCACCCGTTTTGTAGCACAAGGCAAACGTTACCCACCCTTGCGGGTTTCCGCAGAACTCATTTGCCTATATATATTTGTTCATTTTGCATTAAAGAAATAAAGGCAATCTGAGTGCCTGTCTTTAAAAAGACCGAGGTGAGCGAAGGGACCTAGTCGTTGGCGCCAGTGACGTTACTTGTTGAAAGAAGAGCAGGCAAGTCGTTGGTCGGTGCTGCTAGTGACGTCAGTTGTTGGAACAATTGCAGACGATTGCATGATGTATTTAAAATGAAACTGCAAATCCACTGCTGCTTGCAGCACAGTAACATTTGGCTCACACGTTTACAGAAGTCTCAACGATTGATTGGCACCGTTTGCTCAGTGCGTTCGAAAAGTGTTGCAGGGACTCTCTCATACCGAGTGCGCAGTGAGCACGTAAGCACGCCTCGAAGAATATTCTCACAGTCTAAGTGTGAAGCATGTGTGTCACCCGATTTCTACATGCTGTGTATGGGAATGCGTCCAAAATAAACTAGGAATCAGTAATGTGCAGTTTAACGTTCACGAGTGCCATACTATTCGGCGGTGGTAGCATCAGGAGATGCATCAAGTTTCCTGCGGAGATGGCCCGAACACCACTGTATATTGTAAATGATAGAGACATAGACACAGCGCCTTTGCCGCAGGCCGGCTGTTGTATCCTGACTTCTTCCTTCTCTTCCTTTTCATCGCTGGGCATCTAGCACGAGCGTCCAAGCTTCGGCGGAACTCGCTGACCTTCGTATATATGTACATAGGTACATACAATCCTGTGAGTGTTAGATTGTATGTGCACATAGAACCGATAAAAGGGACGGGGGGGGGGGGGGGGGGGGTGGAGACGACCGCCTTCGTAGCTCAGCGGTAGATCATCGGACGCCTTATCCGAAGGTCGTGGGTTCGGTTCCCACAGAAGGCAGGTTTGTCTTTTCGTCCATCTAAATTCCTTCCTACTTCACAAGTATAATACTACAATTAAGAACCCCAATAACTTCTCCTATGTTTTCCTAGGCTTCATAGTTTGTTGCTTCGTTAAATACATATATATATGGTGCAGGCAGCAGTGCAGAAGTACCAGGCACTCGAGGAAAATTCATTAATTCATTTCGAGTGTTTATCTATTGCAAGTTGCAGGATATTATGAACACTTCCTGTAAAGGGCGCAGTCTATGACAGAGATGCATTTCAAATTTCGTTCCTCAAAGCACAGTTGTAGAACAGCTTTATAGAAAATAGCGGCCCCCTTTTTTTTTTTTTCGTTTGCAGGAATACATGCGGTTTAATCGGCGGTTGTACGGATAACCTGATAGGGCACCAACTGTGTTCTACCACGGCCCTACCAAGGTTCTACATTGAAAGGATTTCCGCGACGGCTGTTTCAGCGTGTCATGTGATGCCAGTAGCATCGTATTCACCAGCTGCACTAAGCCTGGACACTACAACTAGTTTTTGATGAGCGTGAACGTGAACTGGTTGCGCGTTTGGTGGAGGTTGCATTCTCAAAGGACTTGGCTGTTCGAAATGTTTTGTTTAATGACAAGGTATAAGGTAACAGTGTTTTCCTTAAATGTGAAACAGGGCGAAATTCGAAGACCCTCAGTTTTATCCTGCACATGTAGACCTGATGGTTATTTGAAGTCCCTTTTAGGAATAGCTTCATGTGCTGGGTGCCAAAATCTTTTTTTTTTTCTTTTTTGGCTTCCAGCTGATGCTTGCCAGTTTGATCTCCGTTCATGTCAGATTTGCGTATATGTGCGTAATACAGTGCTTTGTAGAGAGCCACATCTGTATTTTGTATATGTAATTGAGAATATTGCTTCTGTTTTTTCTTTTTCGTCGCCTCAATGCTGTCTCCACTGTATTCAACTTCGAGCACGTATGTAGCTTCATTATGAAATGGAGGTTGCTTCGATGTAACGTTGCTCGCTGTGAGAGATTGTGCACTGCATTGCGACGTTGCTCATTATACCGATTTTGTTAATA
This sequence comes from Hyalomma asiaticum, assembly GCA_013339685.2. Taxonomy (NCBI): domain Eukaryota; kingdom Metazoa; phylum Arthropoda; class Arachnida; order Ixodida; family Ixodidae; genus Hyalomma; species Hyalomma asiaticum. The sequence continues at coordinate 19,374 of JABSTT010004144.1, read as the reverse complement.
TTTCATGCGCTAATTTTTTTGAAGGTCACTTTGGTCAATATTCGTTGACACTTGATTGATATTTTTGGTTGTCTTTTAAAGTTTGCTTCATTACATCAGCTGATGTCCTAGACAAATTTTCACTTTCATGTCTGAGTCATATTTGAGTTCTTGTGTTTATATTCCTTGATTTTATGCGGTGAAGATACTGCATAACGTGATTGAAAGCGGCTGTCACACAGTCATCCATTGTTCCGCCTCTTCTCATATAACCGGATGCGCTGCTCTCATGGTGAAAAGCGCATAGCCGTTTGGCTGTTGATTATTGTGTGACTACTAGTGCTCTTTTGTGAGCCTCTAGTGTTTAATAAGTTCCAAATGTATTAAAATATTTCTTCTGCAGTTGCTCTTGAATATTTGTTGTTTTGTTTTTCTGGCATTTCTCATTTTCTTCTTTTTTTAACTTGCACAAGTTAGTTTCTCAATAAAATGATGATGTAGCAGTGTTTCGACTGCGTGATCATTGGCACAGAGGCCTCCTTGCTAGGCCGCTTGCCATGAAACTGTCTATCCTTCACTGTAGAAAGATATGTCATTACTATTTTTGGTAGATTTGCTTCATACTCTACAAATTACATGCTAGATTGATTTTTGTATTCATGACAGCCAATTTTGACTTAAATGCTAAGACTGATGAAGCCTTGTTGCGAACTGTGTACACCTTACTGCACTATTTTTGCTCTGTTGCACTCAGTGCTGATGCCTTTAACCACGAAAAAAAAAGAATTCCAGGCAACTGCGATGCCAGGACTTCTTCCTAGGATGGAACTACGAAAGTATTCTGCTGGCACTACCCCCCACTCTGCAGCATCGAAAAGATTATGGTGCTGCTGATAACATAGCAGGTCGCAGCTACTACCACAAAGGCAGGGACGGCGTCCGCGGATGGGGGTGCCCCCCAAAATTATGATCCCGTTAACACCTTCAGAACCACGGAGTTAATGCCTGAGGGGTGCAAAAAAATGTTTTGTGGTTATTTGTACCCCTCAGGCGTTAGCTTACATTCTGAGGGTGGTAACCAGATCAAAATTTTGGTGGGCGCGCCCCGTTCCCGAGCACGATTCCTGCTTCTTTTTCAGATTACGGCTAACATTTCAGGAACAGCTTTTTGATGACGTCTTTGGTAAGTCTTTAAACGGATTCAGAAATCCCTGTAAATGGGATTATTGGAGGCTCCCCCAAGCCGTCGAAAAGACCAGCTTTTTGATGACGTCTTTGGTAAGTCTTTAAACGGATTCAGAAATCCCGGTAAATGGGATTATTGGAGGCTCCCCCAAGCCGTCGAAAAGACCAGCTTTTTGAAGACGTTTCAAAGACGTTCAGGAAACGTCTCGTTTATGGGCAACAAGACGGACATTAGACGAGATATACGACGTCTTCTAGACCAAAACTTCTTACGCGTGCCGTCTCTGAGACGTCGTTAACGTCTCGGATATCCGTCTCGAAGACGTCTTAAATCCTTTGTGTGCTAGCTGGGAAAAGGGATTTTGGAATTTAGGCCGAATGGAACCTTTTCGCAACTTCACATGGAAAGAGTGCCTGTGACGGCGTAGGAGGAACATCATCAGCATCATCATCATCATCATCATCATCAGCCTGTTTAGGTCCACTGCAGGACGAAGGCCTCTCCCAACGATTTCCAATCCACCCTATCCTGAGCGAGTTGGTTCCACTTTATGCCTGCAAACTTTTTAATTTCATCGCTCCATCTAACGGCGGCGGTTACTCGACAATGGACCACTGCCAGGCTATCAACCTAGTAATCGAGAAGTACGCGGAATATAACAAACCTCTTTATATGGCGTTTATCGACTACGAGAAAGCTTTTGAGCACAAACTGAAAACCGATGCGACGCTGGACATAACCGACCGACGGTCTCCGATAGTAGCAACTCATGAGAAGCGGAGAAATTAAATAGATAGATAGATAGATAGATAGATAGATAGATAGATAGATAGATAGATAGATAGATAGATAGATAGATAGATAGATAGATAGATAGATAGATGACGCGATTAACACCACAAGCGCCACCACAAACAGTGAAGTGCTTAGCAGCGAAAGCAAGCCTACAAAGACCGTACGAAGATCAAATCTTGGCACCGCACCAGCTCTTCACGTGGACACGTGGAAGCATTAAGTCCGACCCACATGGAGCGCTTTTTCCGACGTTTTCCCGCGCTGCGTTTTTCGGCGTCGACACAAACATGCCGCCAGAGAGGGGGACCAACCACACGAGCAGCGCTCAGACGAGCGCTTGCCCAGCGCTTCCCAATGTGACCAGATGCATTAAACGTGAAGCCTCCTAAACCAGCCTGTAAAATCCGCCAATGCAACCATAATAAATCCTCCCGATTGCTTTTTTTACGCATCACCTATTCTTTTTTGTTATGAAAAAAGTGCCTAAGATATGGCAGTAGATGCATATCGATACCGAATCGTCACGCGCTCGACAGCGGCGTCGCCGTGGAGATCACAAATTCTTCGGTTCAGGCCACGGAGGTTGAGGCTGACTCACGGACCGACTGGCTGATGTCGTAGAGCCGAGCAGCTTAGCGTTTTCACCTGGGATAGAGAGGAGCCACATCATGGATAGAAGGCACCATCTTTTGCTTTTGAAGAAAAAGCTCCTGCTGCTCGCTATATTGGAACAGAAGGCGCGACAGCGCCGGCGCTGGTGGGTGCGGCCCGTGTTCATGCACCGAAAGGAAGAAGGACTATACTACACGGCGGTAAGGCTCGCATTCTTTATAATATTGCACGTGAAACGTCATAAGGCCTTGTACCATGCACTTAGATATTTCATAGTCCTGTGGTGGTAGCATGAATTACTGCATACTGATAGAATGCTGTTTGAGAGTTGGTCTGTGTTGAGGACCGTCACGTAAGGAAATTCGGTCGCTCTTCTAATTTAAACCGCACCTTAGCGGCTCTCCACGAAATAAGTCGTGTCGTTTGCATGTCCATTTTCACTGATCGTCTTTAAACGTGTGTCTAAACAGTTGGACGAGAGCCACTGTAGAGTGTGCGCGGGCTGTTTTGGTTGGTCAGTCGCTACTAGAATTTGCACAAGGCATGGTCTAAGCAGTGAGGGTGGTCAAACTTGTATGGTGCAAGCGTGAACTGTATCCCTGCGTAATGTTTGTACCTAATTTAACCTCAAAGACATCTGAGGCACACACGTTCCTTTGGAACAACAAATATTTACCACTGTGCATAGCTTCCTTTATTTTGCAGTGTCTAAATTTCTGAAGCAGTGTGTGCAATTTCGTTTGCTGTTTGCTCATTAAGCAGTGTGTGCAATTGTCTGTTTGGTCATTAAGTTGTTTCTAACAAACAAAGAACGAGCCCTTGACCCCTTCCCTTTTGGAGCTCCTGTTTATGTAACACATAGCTTTGAGAAGTAAGGGTAGTGCTCTATATCTTCATGGACAATATGCTACACATAGTTCTACATAAACCTGCAATTACAATGTGGTGTCACAGATGCTGAAGTGCATAGGCCTTTTCTTTAAGATGCACATGGTTTCACAGCACCCTACTCTCTGCCACAGGAAATTCATCACCTTGTAGGTGCATCAGTCACACTCGATGCAAAGAAACATGGAATGTTTAATGTTTCACGCTTCTCTCTCATTAATCTTTCATCACCAGTCTTACCTCAAGAGATTTATAATAGTGTAATACTGTGAATCTGCATAAATTACCATAAGCACTATTTCTTAGCTTGTAAACTGCTTAGTGCAGAAGCACAATGTGCGACGTTAAAGCTGCAACCCAGTGTCTTGAGTGAACATCAATTTAGCCTTGCATTACATGTTGCGTTGCACTGATGAACAGCCTTATGCCTTTAAATTATGCTTTCACTAATGATCAGTGTCATTCCAACGTATGTACTGCTCCTGCGTATTTGTTGAAGTAACATTTACATGTCCTTGCATTTACTTAGATTGAACTTAATAAAGAGGCTGCTGTGATTTGATTACACACTAAAATATAGCAGTCTCTTCCATTTGCACCAAATTGAACGTCTGCCTCTGTGCCCATGTCCTCAACTTTTGTGACATGACACATCTGCCGTCAAGCTACCACACTGGTTAGGATCGTGTGGGTGCGGTTGATTTATTTGCAGGCTAGTTAGCCTTTTTTTCCACCATGTGATTAGATATGTTGTTCCATGTCTCTTTACAACTTCTTGTCTGCTGTAAGCCTGTCTATGTGATCCTGATGTCAAGGACTTGTCACAGTATTGAGCACATGCATATACCCTTGTTTGTGTGGAAGAATCTTTAAATTCCTTTTTTTTTTATTCCAAAATCTAATGCAAATAGGAACACGTTTCTTGCGTGCAGTGTGATGATTGGTTTTGCTGTATGAATGAATTGTTTCTCTCATAAGCTTGTTTCTTATGACAGAATCTTGTACAGTATTTCAGTGCTTTCTTTTCTCTGTGTAAACTGTTTCGTGCCCCGTTTATGTGACATGGTACCTTGAAAGAAAGCCGAACAGCAATTCTTAGAAGCAACTACAATTGCTAGTTGTACATATTGGAACCAAGTGATTATTCTTAGCACAGCCCCACACATACAACCTTATTCTTTAGTGATACCTACCCGTGCACAGATCGGTTAATTCTGTATCCCAACCTTCACATCACGATTGGTTTTGTGTTTGCTTTTAGTAGGAGGGGGGGGGGGGAGGGCCAGATATGTAGTCATTAAAAACCACATAGTTATCTCTGCAGCGGCGTAAATGACATTTTGTGTTTGTTTTCTTCAAACTGCATTACTTGAGTAATTCTTCCTATAATACAACACTTTTTAAAACAATTTCAGACCCCCTCAGAGTCTGACTGGATTGACATTGCCCAAGGTTTTGCCTCTCAGTGGCAATTTCCCAACTGTTTGGGAGCCGTTGATGGCAAACACGTAGCCATCACTGCACCTCCAAATTCCGGCAGCCTGTACTTCAACTACAAGGTAGCTTTTTCAGAAAGCGTGATGAACCACACAATTTTTCAACATCTCTCACACATTAGGGTACATACTGCATCTAAACGGTGGTCAATGATGGCTACTTATGACAGCAATTTAGTTGTGACTGATTAGATTACTTATTAAGCTGTACATTCAATATATTTGTAGTGTTCACAGTTTTACGCAACTAAGGAGAGCATTATGTAATATTTTCCTTTGTTCTACAGAAGGTACTTGCTTATAGTACCTCATATTAAGGCCACATTGAATATTGCTGAATTTTTTTTAGCTTGCTCCATTCCTTCGTTCACGCTCCTAACAAGCCAGAGCACAATTGAAGTACACATGGGTGGTCTTCCTTAGACGGCTTCTTTGGTACTGGAGCTCAGGTGCCTTTAACGAGCACTCACCTGTATGGCTACCTCAAAAGTTCTCGTGCCTGCTACAACTTGGAGCTGTATGCATCGCTGATGGTGGTATCTTGTCAGTAGAAAGTGTCACAGGAATAGGCATTGCTGATTGCAAAGTACACGTCCTGTTCGCTGTGCTGTCCAGTTGCCCTCACAACCTCATATATGGGCTGGAATTTGTCGAGACGCATTCTGCCCTTATTGACTATTCCACTGGTACCTCGTGCCACAATCTTTCTCTTACAGATATGCGCCCTGAGCTCCCGAACACCCTTTGTACTACAGCCTTTGCTGCATAACTCCTAAAGCATTAACCTTCATCTAGTTGGTCTCAATGCGACGAAGGTTAATGGTGCGTGACCATTGTGCCACACTCCGTCATGACCTTTGATGCTGACATTAGCAAAGTGTGGTATTGCACTGTTTGCCCCCATACAGCTGGAGATGCTATCATAACTGTTCAATGCTTCATTAATATAAGATCCAGATGGAGGGTATGCAGAAAGACTTCTGCGTGATCTACTGGTCACACCACATTCATGGGAATTTAGAATTGTGACTTTTCTCATGCGTTTTAGGCAGCGACCACATATCTTCATATTTACCTATGCAGCTTCTGGCTGTTTTTGCGTTACTGGCCAACCATGATGATGCAAATTTGAGTAATGTGTCGGCAATGTCTTGGTATTTTTGTCTTCCCTCTCTCGTTTTACTTTATAGTGCATGCAGTGTGCCTCAGGGTTTTTGCCTTACCTCTCCTTGCCTGTTTCTTAAACTTCTTTCGAACAACGGGTGGGCTAGCAAAATGCGGTTATCAGCCAACAAAAACAGTTATCATCCAAGTGAATGTAAGCAGCAGTGGCCGCACCACTGGCTGTTTCCAGAAACCTATGTGCCTGGCAAGATGAGCGCAAATGCATTTCAATTTTGGTCATCATCATCATCATCAGCCTGTTTAGGTCCACTGCAGGACGAAGGCCTCTTCCAACGATTTCCAATCCACCCTATCCTGAGCGAGTTGGTTCAACTTTATGCCTGCAAACTTTTTAATTTCATCGCTCCATCTAACCTTTTGCCTGCCTCTGTTACGTTTTCCCTCACTTGGTATCCATTCCGTCGCTCTTACTGTCCATCTGTTATCTTTCCTCCTCATGACATGTCCTGCCCAGGTCCACTTCTTTCTTTTAATTGATATAATATTATCGGCTATTACTCTTGCAATTTTGGTACTTCTGGGTTACTGAAAGGCTGATGTGCTGAAAAAAATGTTCCGGATCACTATGTGAAATATTCGTTATTATGAGCCTATTAATGCAGTTAATTCTGTGGATGTTTGCCGAGGGCACTGGATTCCTTTCAGTGTTGACAAAGTTTTTAAGGGCTTTCTTCATTGATGTGTTCAACTGTATATCGAAAGATGGCGCACTATTATTGTGACTGATTGATAGTACTTCTATTTCAGCATACGTTTTCCATTGTGCTGATGGCGGCTGTGGACAGCAGGTACCACTACATCCTCATCAATGTTCGTGCAGTAGGACGCCAAAGTGACAGTGGAGTTTTTAAGAACTCCAAGTTCGGGAAGTCACTTATGGAAGGAACTCTTGGTGTGCCTTCTGCAGGACACCTGCCTCGAACTACGACGGCTGCACCCAATTCTTTCCTGGGTGATGAAGCCTTCCAGTTAAGGAAAGATTTTATGAGGCCTTTCCCGGCAAAGCAACTGAGCAACGATAAGAGAGTTTTTAACTACCGACTCAGCAGGGCACGGTGAGGTGCTTCGCATATAGCAGTATTGATGCGTTGCAGTGAAGGTATTGTTGCGCGGAAACAAACTGTTTACAGACTACAGAGGAGGAAAGGTCATGGGACATCTAGGGACATTTTTGTTTGCTATGCATGTTACTTATCGCTAGCATTCCCAATGTGTAATTGTATAATTTAACCCAGAAGAGGATGGCAACTAACGTTACTAGAATAAACTCATTTTCGCAGCTCTGTATCTCCGCCAGCGGAGGCGGGTGGTCCGAACGGCGGTTGCGTGAACTTGTGGCGCTGCAGGCACGTCTTCCACTACTCTCGGCGCGTCGTCTGCTACGATGGAGCACAGCGGCGGTCCACCGCGCGTTTCGCATGGCGGCGTTCTAGTAGTGTTATTGCGAAAGTTAAGCATTTATCGTCCGTTCAGTCTACGTTCCCGCATCCCATTTGTGCACTGCTTAAGTGGATATGCAGAAGGTCGACATAAGGTCGACTGTTAACATCAAGACTTACTATGTAAATACATAAGTTGTCAATAAAACCCGCTACCTGTCTGTTCCCTTGGCTGCGGTTTCGCCGGTGGTGGAGTCTACTTCCCCAATACCCTCCCCTTCCAAACTTCATTTGGCTCTGCCCAATTCATTTATTTTTCCAATTGGCAATGCCTGCTATATCTTTATGGTGCGGGCCGAGGCTTTATCATTACTTTTTTTTATGCCTCACAATACAAAATGTATGCATCGACCTGCATGCATTGCTCATTGGTTGGCACAGGTGTTGAATTTTTATGCCTGGTGTCTGAAATCGCACCACTAATGCCAAACTGCTGCCACATGGACTTTTATTCCCGGCACCGTTGCTCACCACGGCAATAACGGCCGCACCGTACTTGTACAGCTGCAAAACGGCTTCGAGCACAAGCTCGGCCAACACGGCCAGGTGCGGCGCCCTTGGTGACAAAACTTGCTATAGACTGTACCGATCCTTCAAACATTGGCACGAACATAATCACCAACGCATGGTCGGCTAAATGGCAGCTGTGCCCTCCTTCATGATCCCACCGTAATCAACAAAGCCATCTATTTTGTAGGTAGATTTGTTGAACTCGTAAGAATGCCTAAGCTTAATTTCATAGACAAGCGTCCCCAAGCAGCTTTCTCATTTGATGTTTAATGTATTCAGACAGACAGCTTCAAATCCATATTTACATTAAATGCCCTCCAGTATTTGTGCCAGCCGGTTCGTGGTTGGCAGTGGTAGCATGTCCAGGTCTATCAGCAGCCTTTAGGCCCATGGGCTGGCGATTCGTACAAGCATGCAGTTAAGCAACCATTCTGCATTGTACACATTCCACAAGGTGCTTTTGCTTTGATTTTGCGAAATGCATTTGCAACCGCCAGCTTTTCGAGTGGTGTGAGGCAGTCCAGCTGCTTGTTCAGGCACTCCTCCGCGGTTGTTTCTATCACTCCTTTCAGTTCCATGATTTGTTTCTCCTGCTTCTCGCGAGCTCCTGTGGCCCTAAGCAACGTTCTTCTGAGATTCTTCACCTTAAAATGTTTAGTGGTTGCCTTCGCTGGTGTCTGCAGTAGCTCCTTTCTACGGTGCCTTAAACAATTCGGACAGATCTGGCATGACGTGAGAACCAAGCAGTTTTTGCGCGTACTCTGTTGCTATCGTTCACACACCTTCAGTTCGTCAACTTCGCAGAGTAGATGTTCCATGCCCGCAGCACAGCTTAGACTGTACAACAGCTGTTTGCTTTACGTTCTGTAGCTGTTCACGGTGCAGTTAAACTGCTCATCAACTACAACTGTTTTTTGCACAAGGAAGTCCACATTCACAAGCCATCCCGGCCGCGGTGGCTGCCAAGGGATCAAAACTTAGTGTCCAGCAAAAACGTGAAAGTAGCGCGTTATAATGTTGCCGTGCACAAAAAGAAGGTCGCAGAGTTTGCATTTCGGAGTAAGCTTTCAACTTTGCGATGTTAAGCTTGCTCCCACCTTCTGAATTCCATAGGGTCTTTTGGTGGTCTGAAGTGGCATGAACCGGGGTCATCGTTGCGGTTCCTGCGACGAAGCATCGCGATCTTGCACCCTGGCGCAAAGCAAGTCGGCATACCGCACGTCAATGATCCTGTGGCTCCTCGCTATGTGTCATACACGACGTATGTGCCTTCGTCCAAGGCACTTCGCATGGGCAAAAACAGTTCCAAATATTACGAGTGAACAAAGAGTACCAGTTGCTGCAACCCACATGCTTGTCGACTGCGCCATCACAACAAGCGCCGGTGGCGGGAGCCAACGGCAGGCGCAAGACGTGGCTACAGCGCCACTAGTTCTTGCGACTGCCACGCGGACCGCCTCTCTGGCGGAGCTTTGAAACTGAGTTTATTCTAGTAAAGTTGGATGGCAACGTGTTCCGCTGAGTGTTTCACAGTTCCCTCTGCTTTGTTCATCCAGCACAGCTTCTTTTAAATGACTGTGATCAAGTTTGTGCTGAAAGGAGCTTATGGGAAGGTAGGAGGTGAGCTTATGGGAAGTATAATGCGTAAACCTGAATGTGAGTGTAGTGAATGTCTGTTTCGGCGCGCAAAAAGGAACAAAGACGATGACGAAGAGTGCGCGCTTGAGCACGCGAAACGTGATCCGCGTGGCTTCGGTGCTTTGGAACTCCGACGGCGGATCGAGCGTACCAGCGACCGAGCGGTGGCACGTTCGGCCCAGGGGAACAGACGCACCGAGCTGGCGCCACCAGACCAGCCGGGACGTACCGGGCGTTCTACTGTGGCAGGTGCTGGCTGTTCCTGCGGTGGACGAGCGAGCGGGCCAGTATGAGCGGCTGGAGCAGTGGTGTGGCCGGGACCATCTACCGACCCGTGGTCACGGTGCCACGCAGGTTCGAGTCCGGCACAACCACCTGCCGAGAGCGTGGTCACGGTGCCGCGCAAGTTCCAGTGCCGCACAACCGCGTGCTGAGAGCGTGGTCACGGTGCCGCGTTGCCGTCTGGCGCAGGTGTTGCTGAGGGCGTGGCCTCGGTGCCACGTCAGATATGAATCCTACCCCGACGCGCTCCTGAGCGAGTGCCTCGGGATCGGCTTGTGTCCGCGCACGACTCATCATACCTCCCCTGCTGATGTCAGCGTGCGCCGCTTCTATCACACCGGTACCGTGAGTGGTGTCAACGGACTTCTGACGTCACTTCAGACAGGACGCGCCGATTATTCGTGAGCTTAGGGATTAGAGTGTGTTGTTTGGCTTGTACTGTTTGTCCGTGAAAGTTTATGTGTTGTCTCGTCCTGTCGATAAATGTTTCCTCGTCTGTGACCTAGCTGTCTCTGTTTGAGTCCTGGGCCCACGAACCACCACAGTGAGGCATCAACACCCAAAAGAATCGGCACGCATGTTATCAGTTGCAAGATGGAGCATCTGAAGCTACTAAGTGTTTCGTAGGTTTCTAAAATAGGCCCTCTTTTTTTGGGGCATAGATTCATAAATTAGGAAGGTTTTCAGGACATCCGGACTCGCCCTTTGGATCTGCCATTGGCTGAATTGGGCTGGATGGTACATGCTGAGCTAATTATGGACTACAGCTTTTCAGACTTAGACACTGTATACATTGAGGCAGAGGGAGGTAATGATGAACGATGGGAACCATTTTGAAACATGTGCAAGTTCGTGGGAGCAAGTTTGTCGGAACCAAAATTTCTGGAGGGGCTAGGGCGCCTGCACCCCCCTGGCTATGGGCCTGGTTCCTGTATGCAAAGACAGTGCAAATATGAAAGTGCTACTGACATTTGGTTGCTGGCTCTACAAAACATGGCTGTGTATATGTCTAAAGCCACGCTGTTTGCTCATAGCTACAGCAATCCTTAGTAGATACAACTGCCTTTCATCACTCTGGAGTTTACGGTGTTCGCACTTCATTGTAAAAAACAATTGACAGCCTTTTTTCCACAGGTTCCATTCACATGCGAGCCTGCATAATCAGCACAAGCCTGCAGAGGCTGCTACCTCATAGAGAAGGAAGTTAAATAGAGCTCAAGCATGAGTGTATCTGTCAGGTTTGTCTGTGTTTATGGATGAGTGAAGGTCGTGCAGAAATTCCTGAAAATGTCTTAGGCGTCTGGTCATAGTCACTGCATGCTTATTACTTATTGCCTTAGCCCCGCTTCATGTCCTGGCACTGCCTTGTTTATGTTTTTTACAGGAGGTGAGCTGAAAGTGCCTTCGGCATCACTGCAGCCCGGTGGCGAGTACTTCTTCGTACAATCAACTTGGATCCGTGCAATGTGGACTTTTCTTATCAAGGCAGCCTGCATTTTTCATAATTTCATTATGAAATTAACTGGCAAGGCACAGTGCTATACGGACAAAGAGGACAGCTTCGGCAATATAGTTCCTGGTCGTTAGCGGGAAAGTGTGGAAGGAGCAGCTGAGGGTAGTGCAGTTCCGAAGTACTTTCCGCTGGAACCAACACCATCCAAAAATTTTGTCGCAGACGCGTCGCATGCACGGAACATCTTTATGGCATATTTCTGCAGTACCTTTGGTGAAGTGCCTTGGCAGTGGCATCAGCCAGGCGTTTCTAAAGATGCTTCTTTAAAGCGCCTACAAGAGCAGCAACTATTGCCACTTGCAAGGCAATGATTGATTTCCCATGACTGCAAAAACCAGGGTTTAAATGTAAGATGAAGACATTAAAGCCACAACAGACACAAAGGGAAGGCTACGTATATTCGTTAAGAAGCAGGCTCAAAACGCAGTACAATAGCACAAATCTCTTACTTCTTGTCCAGAACGGTGACCCTGAGGCACATTTTCATCATCGAGGCATAATGAGCTAGCACATGCATACAATTTGCAGGCTTACACTTTTTTAATGTGGGGCTATAAGCGAAGGCAAGAAGGATGTTCTTTGTAGAACCATTATGATATTCAAAGTTCTTCAGGTCAAATTTTCAAATGTACTAATACAATACATTCTATTTTTCGTCGAACTGTGTGACAAACCCCTTAGTATAAGTAACGACAGTAATGAGCATTAACTTCTGCGTGCTTGAGAGCTGCATGCAGGTCGGGAAATGGTCACAGCAATTCACTCGAACCAAGGTTCATTGTCCTGAGCCGAGGAGCTAGAGTATCTGCAACACAAAGTCCATGCATCAAAAACAAAAAAGCCTTTTTAGGGAGAAATACTAGTTCATCCCCAATTCTTCTGAAACATGTTCAGGGATAAATAACTTTGACCCAAAAACAGTCGTAGCTGCATATACCGCTTAACTTTCCACGGTCCAAATAACTCTAAGGAGATTCCTTGTGTTCTCTCAAGCAGTCATTAAATCATGTCCTTCACATGTGAGAACGGCAGGAGTCTCTCATTTTTTATTTTTCATGTCTGACCTGTGTTGGATAGCAAAGCAATTACTTCTTTGGTTAACTTTGCTTATCCTTGCATTGCCAAAACAAGGCTACTTTCAGCACACACACAACACACATTCTGCTATTACGTGTGTGCAAAATATTTATTCATTGTTCTGAAATTCCTTAACGACTTGCAGCAGTTTCAGATGCATGTCCAGTTTCTTTTCTGGCTTCACAGCTCTCATGTGCCCAAGCAAAGCCAAAGCAAAGTGCTCGTCAGCGTCCTTGGGGGCACAGTTGTTGAGCTCGTTTTGCACATTGCTGAGCTCTTCAATGAAGAGGTCGGCATGTTTTTTTCTTTTTTGTGGTGGCTTCGGCTGGTGCAGATGAGGTGCCACTTCTGATGAAATTTCTGCTTCCGAGGTGGCTGCTGGGGTGTTCTCTGGCAATGGCAGAGGACACTCTTGGGAAAAGCACTCCGATTGTGAAGAGTTCCCCTCCATGTCGACACTGAGTGTGTCCACATCAGAATAACTGCTGTGGCTGCCACTTAAATCAAGCAATATTGCTTGGGTACTTTTCATGTTGCCAGATGTCCTGAAAGAGCATTATAACCACATTTAGTGCCAGCAAAGAAGCTACATGAAATACTGTCTGAAGTGCTTTTAATAACCATTGCTTCACGATTAGTATTTTCTCTACACAATTTCAACATTTGACAAAATGCAGTTATGTAGATGCATTTTTATAACACACATTGGCAGTGATACTTCATTGTGTTATCGTGTTCAGTTGTGCACATTAAGAGTGTTATTTTTTTATATTATTTAAGTGTTAATTCTCGTATGTGCATGTAATGCCTTCCAGGCTGTTATATATGTGAATAAAATAGTGCCGCACATTTTGGGGTGTGAAGAAAAGTGCTTGAGGTGTCAAGATCCATTTCTTGGGTGAATAATGAGATTGTTAATGACGTAGAACAGGAACAGTCGCTGGAGCCAACGTTTCAACTAATGGGCTTGTCTTCGTCGGGATGGAGTTGCCAGTCTGACAAGTTCACTTGTTAAAACGTTGATTCCAGCGGTATTCTTTGTCCAGGTTTTAACGACCTGTACGAGTCAAGCCTCCATCTTCTCCTGAGCTAGGTTCAATTTTTAGAAACCTGAGCTTCCTTTCACTAATGTAATGAACCTTTTGCAAGCCATCTGGCCGAAGCCTTCATACTGAGAAGCACAGTATAGCTCTTCAGTGCACCATAAGATGTACTGAAAACAGATTAGGCTGTTAGCTTACTCCATACTGCTAATAGATTTTCATGCCTCATTGTTGCACAGGCAGCCTTAAATGGCAATTATATTTCTGTATATCATCACAATAATTACCCACGAACAAGCTTTGTGGTGCAGTTTCATGCAGGCGACCCTTGGCACACACACAATGTGCAAATGGCAGCTGCTACAATTGCCACAAACAAAACATGGCCAACTGCTTGCGGAATCCAATGAAATAGCACAATCACGCCTGTGAGAAAGGTGGCAATATGACAGCTTTCTAAGCTAATTTACAGTATTATGAGGAACAGTTTATTGCTACTGCTTTTGTTTAGTTGAGCTACCATGCTATGGTTCATTAAAATACTGTGCGAACTGGTCAAATACAGTTTAGGGACACCCTGCTGGAGATTGTTTACACAGCGCAGGATTCATCAGCTGGACACTGCTGCCTGAGCAGTGGTGACAGAAGCAAGTTTACTTCGTCAAAGAATGCTAGTGTCAGCAACTTACGCCCTTCCTTCAATGCTATCCTTTAAGAATAGCAGCATCTCAAAATATGGCCAAGACACATTGATTTCATCGGTGTCCTCGGCTCCGGCTCCGCTCTTGTGCGCCGCTTTCAGCTGCGTCCACAGCCGGCGGAACTTGTCCCGCAACGGCTTCCAGCCTGTCTGGATGAAATTCTCTGCAAGAAATACGTCGGTGTTATTACGTTAACCTTAAAGTGATATGTAAGCTTGTAGCTAGTCCAACTTGGAAACCACGGACTTTAACCGGCATGACAGATTATTACATTAGCTTCGCCAAGCAAAATACATGGTTGAAATTGAGTCGAACCGATATGCAAATTCAAGAAGGTGATCTGAGGTGACCAAAATAAATCGAGTCCTCCAAATAAAGTCTGATCGTGGTTCTGTGTTCTAATCCGGCAATTTGTCCCAGGGAAAATAGAAAAGGGTATAGCGTATACATTGTCCCAAGGACGCACGAGCCTTAGCAAAAGTTTTTCTTTCTTTCTTTCTTTCTTTCTTTCTTTATTAGTTTATTAAGAACAATCACTGAAATTGTCCAAGGAGACACGGCTAAAGGCAAACATTGCCTGACTGGGCCGTGCCACCCATACAGCAGCAGCAGCAGCAGAAAGACATTTACAAACATAAAAGCCTACATGAAAATCAAACATGACATTTGTTTACATAGATAAGATGTACAGGGTCGTCCACTCTTAGGGTGAACACGGCGCAGCGTGGCTGCCTTCTTTAGAACGCCAGCGCTCGCGATGGGACTGCGCGTCGACGTTAATCTAGTGCAGGCGTAGAGGGGCTTGGATCACTCTGTGCGCCTGCACATTATTAGCTTCGATGCGTGCCCACGTCGCAAGCACTGGCGTTCTAAAGAAGGCAGCCACGCTGCGTCGTGTTCACCCTAAGAGTGGACGACCCTGTACAATGCATCAAAATAAATACAATAAACGAAAAGACACAAAAAGATCAATGTTATACAGTTTGACTGGTATTTAGCACTAAAAGTAGAACAAGTAGAACACAAATATAACAAAAAATACACGTATAACTATCGAGTAAAAAAAAGAATGAAAGGCAACCAATAACAACCTGATGGGGCCTACAAGTCGCATGCGAAAAGAAAGGGAACCAAAGCAATACATAACACTGATGCGGAATCATAGTCTTCATTAATTAACTTTAGTTAGTCCTCTGAAAATAATTCTTTTATCGTTTTTTGAAATGCTTGCTTCCTAATTCCGTAATAGAGGAGATCTGTGGTTAAGGCATAGCCATTTAGGAGGTTAGGAATTTGCACAGCAAGTTTTTCTTCCCCGTAATTTGTTTTACTATGTGGTATATGTACAAAACTATTTCTGAAATTATAGCCTGTCGTTTTTACACTGTCTTTACTCTGGAAGGAATGTTTGTCAGACTGAAATTCCGCCTAATTTCAAGGAATAGCTTATATGTATGGAGTTTGGACACCTTTAATATTTTATTTTTGGAATAGTACGTTTTGGTGCTGGAGAAGTGAGGAGAACACAGACTGACCGTTAAATCTTCCGGGGCCCACGTGTTTATCGCACAGGAGAGAATTTTTGGTAGATATAATTCCCTCGCATACTTTTCAATTGAATATTGCTTCTATCGACTTGCCGCATGCCGCCACCCTCGTAGATTTCCAAGCTCCAACAGAAGGCTGGAATGTGCGACGAGCTAACAGCAAACAACTTCATTTTCTGAAACCGTCTTGTTTCCTACGATAGGATGGCTGTTAGGCCTGTCTGCCACCTCCTTGGCACGTTTGAGCTACAATTTCGGAAAACCAGACGTGAGATACCCAGTACCTTCGCTGAGCAAGGTCTAGTAAAGGCAACTATTACGGCAAATTCGGCAGGCGCATGCAACTTACCAGCATTTGTGACACCCGGCAGGACGGCGGCGGTGACCTCAAGCCACAAGGCGTTCTTCTTTACCTTGTTTTTGAACTCTGTATTCTTGACCTGCCATAATATGGATCTGGCGGCCACACTTGATATTAAAAGTTCATTGTCAATATCCATCGGAAGCATCGCGAGAACTTTGCTTGAACACCTGTAGCAATGGTGTTCAGAACAGCAATGACGCCTTGCACTGATGGGTGAACGGCTGACGGGCTGCTGGCGGAAGTCTCTGCCAGCCGCGCGCTGATTGGTCTCCGCTCATGGAGCTGCTTCCGGCGCCGGCGCAGCAGCGACGCCGATATCTGGACGCTCCTGATCTCGGCGTTTCGGCTGCCGTCACTGTCAGCGTCGACGCAGAGTGACGCCGGAGACAGAAACGCCAGAAAACGTCGGAAAAAGCGCTCCATGTGGTTCGGGATTTACCGGTGTCAGGGCAGTATGGGTACCGAAAAGCTCTATTGAAGCAACAAGGCTGCTCCTCGAGAAACGGTATAGCCATGCGATTCCCCTCAAGAATACTCGCAAGTACCACCACTTCAAGCCCACCTCAGAGCATTCTCTTGAGGTTGGTCTCACTTCGGGCTCAAAAAAGAAGGAAATCATTATCTCCAGGAAAGGTTCCATTGCTTGAATTGTTCGTCTCCGCAAACAATGCTGTCAAACGTGCTTGGAAAAGAAGTGACACGCCATGAACGAATGCAGTGTACAACATCAATATATTCTTCGTCGCACAAGTTTAAGGCTGTTATATGCGATGCCCTCCGCAGGCCAGCATTTTTTTCTTGTGCCCTTGGTTTCTATATGACAGCAGTTGAATTCCAAGACCTCAGATGCAATAAATGTATGTGAAATGAATAGCATGCGTATTTTTACTCGTGCGTGCCTGCATGTGAAAGAAGAGTAATCACCCTGAACCCGCATATACAACAAGAACAAACCAACAAGTATCTGACACCCTTATTATTCTAAGACGCAAAAGTGAATTTCGGCTGATATGTGCGCGTTCTTCTACGCTTCAATATCTATATCGCCTGACTTCTTTGGCAGGTATTACCAATAAAACCTCTATCTTAAGTCGCTACAGAAATATCCTGACAATTCAGGTGCCTGAAATACTTACACTAGAAATCTCCCTTATTTATTTAAAGCAATTACTGTAGCTTGACAGCGCATAAATGATGTCATTCCTGTGTTATTCGTAACATACCTGCAAGAAGGCCGCCAGTGATATCCAAGAATTTCAAGGGGCACTAAAATAAAATAAAAATTATTCGCATTAGTAGATTAGCTTTTCACTACACCAAAAATACCAATCTTGCGAGGATAAGACCCCCGCTACGCTGTAGAAAACGTGCAAAATAAAAATATGGGTAGCGACGCAACTAATATGCATGAAGTCACAGATATTTGGTGGCGTCTGCCAAAGCATCCATAGCTCTCTATCAGTAAGAAAGAGATGCATTGTATTCTAAGGAAGCCAGAGACTTAGTGCAGCGAGTTTCAGATGAGTTTATGGAGCGAATTTGGAGAATATACGAAACAACTAAAATGGCCTTCTGACATAACGACGCCGAAGTACCCGCGCAATTTTCAACACTAAAATTGTGGCATTCATTTTCTGTTTTAATACTGAACGTAAGATTGCGAAAATGAAGATAGCCTAGTTCTCGAAATATGTTATCATTTTAAACCATTTCATATTTTTACTGTAGTGTCCTTTTAAGCATCCTATGATTTGTGTGCAAACATATAGTAGGTACGCCTGCGCCGGTGGATTTTCGAAACGTATTCGCCGTAATTAGCCAACATATTCCTTTCTTATTAGTGTTTTCGCCCACTAGTGGAACTTAGTGTAAGTAACTGCTCTTTGCACACAGCTGCCTAACTTTCCAGTGCGGCCTGGCGAGGCTAGCGACATCTGGTAAATGCGCTCTATTGGGGCTCGCCTTTCTTATTGGCGGCTAGGTTAATACATGCTAGTAAAGCATTTAAATAGGCACTTGAGGAGCTTATTACCTTGTCCAGGTGGTCCTCAACTAATTGGGAAATTTCCCGTCCGCGCGACGTCTGCTTACCAATAGATAGGGCGCTTTCCTACGAAGGGGAAACGCGCAAGCACAAAGGCCGGTATAGGCCAATTTTAAATTATTTTTCTCGCTTAAAAGAAAAAGTAATTTCATAAATCTTTCTCAGTTTGTAGAAAAGAGATGTAGCTAATAAATGCACTACGCTAGGTATTTTTGCGACGACCACCTCAGTGCTAAATTTGCGACTAAACATCAGCTAAAATCGACATTTTTACAAAGTTGTCGCCATCTGTACAGGCGATAGCCGTCCCAAATTATTTTTCGCTTGCAGTACAACTTCACAACAATCATTTAATGTAAAATGATGTTATTCGAAAAAAAAATTGTCTTTCTGTAAAAAATTCCATATATGAACCAAACTGCGTATATTGGCGGCCGTTTAGGAAACAGGTGGAAACGCAAAGATCGATAAAAACCGCTTAAAGAGGAAACTGTATCTCCCTCCTGAAGGGAAAATCGTGTCCTTACCTGATTTCAGCAGATCAAATTTTTCAACAAGGAATTTTAGGGCTCATACTTCAGACTTTCCAAAAAACTTCTAGCGCCCCTAGCGGTGCTGAAGAATTTTTTTCCGTAAAAATATTCTAGAAGACGACTTTTCGCGTTGAAGAGACAGTTCTGAATTTTTTTCAAAAAAATCGCGAGTGGTCGAGCGCCAAAGTTGGGACAGTTGGCGTGGAATGACCCAAGTACAAAAGGACTGAATCTATTACTGCGTTAATTGACAAGGCAAACCTTCCATGTTTACCCTCGCGCAGGAAAATAGCCAGACTAAATTTTTTTATCAACTCTACAATGGTATGCTAAACATTGATCCCGGACTCTACCTGCAGCCTCACGCAGTGTCACCCCGGTCCTCCCACCCGTACGTTGTTAGGTCTGTTGTGTCTAGAGTCGATGTTTACAAGCATTCTATGCTAGTCAAAACAATTGAAGAATGGAATAAACTAAGCCCTGAAATCTTTGAAGGTGTGAATTCGCTCGCGAGTTTCGACGAAAAGCTTCAGTCACTCGGT
>JABSTT010004143.1:0-24297 GCA_013339685.2 Hyalomma asiaticum | reverse complement strand
GAAACACCACTCAAGGTATGTAAATCTAATCAGGACACGAAAGCGTTCGTAGTTCCGCGTTCTCTACGCGCCCTTCTTTTGCCCTTATTGGTTATAAATAAATGAGTAGCTAAATATCAGAATACGCACATGTGTGCTTATAGCAACGCCATAGACTCATACGAACGTCAGGGATAAATCCGACACAGTGCACAGAGCATCAGTCAAGCTCGATATATTCTGCTCATCTAACTAGTACAACATTACCGATGGCCGATGTGTAAACGAATTCGAAAGGTGCGGAAAGAATACACTGAAGGTAGTTACACAAAAAAAAGGAAAAAAGAAGGAATTATACACAACGCTGTGAGCGTATTAAGGAATCATTGGCCTAGTGTATCTGCGTGGTAGTAGAGAGCATGGAGATGGAAAAGGGCGGTATAAGTTTACCCGACCAGTAGAAAATTATTCTTTTCTGTTGCTGGGCTTATGCGAGCTGCGCTACATGCGTTGAGCTGTACTGGAGCTCCTTTTTAAAGGAATGCGCTAGTATGAGTAACACACTGATGACATGTAGTGGAAGGGCAACAGCTTGACTTAGGCGAGTTTATACTATAACCATGCAACAACATATGAAGAAACTAGGGGACAGAAGAGAGCTCTTATTTTCAACGATTTTTTTTCAGTGCATGCTTGCTGTTCTTATATAACATAAAATATGCAGATCTCCTGCACAAGAACACTGTGTGATCACATACGCTCTAGTATAACTAACCTGAAAAG
This sequence comes from Hyalomma asiaticum, assembly GCA_013339685.2. Lineage (NCBI taxonomy): Eukaryota > Metazoa > Arthropoda > Arachnida > Ixodida > Ixodidae > Hyalomma > Hyalomma asiaticum. Next base: position 23,535 of record JABSTT010004143.1, on the reverse strand, counting down.
CTCTCTATATATCAATTATAGGTGTGTGCATTGGTTTGCCACCTCTGAGATGAAAAATGCTTGCCATATTACTGCTTTCTTTTTTGTTTTTGCCTTTTTTTGCAAATGTCGTGGTCTTGACAAGAGCGCTTCACTCTGAATACAGAGTTAGCACTAGATCTGTTTTGTCCCCTCGCTGTCGCACTAGCTGTTAGCTCCGTATACTGTTCCTTTGCATAGGTTGCTAAATGTCAGTATATAGTATAACGCCGGTTGCGAGAGTTCATCTCCGCTTCAGTGCACCAGATAGCCTGCGCGAGCTCTTTTTTGTCTCCTCGCTGTTGTGCTATTACCTCCGTATGCCTTTTCCTTGCATAGGTTGCTAAATGTCAGTAGTATAGCGCCGCTTCCGACTGCTTATCATTGCTTAGCATATCAGTGGTGGTTATGGCGATCGATGTAAGCACGAGCTCGTTCGATTTCTGTGAATGTTAATTTTCTGACATGTACTATCGAGTAATTTTCCACCATGCTTGTCGATCCTTTTGGCTAATGTTCACTGATGCACCAGCCTATTTCGCAAAGTTCCCACAAAACAGCCTATACATGTATATACCAATAGTTTCTCTATATGCATGTTCTTTGTGCACCGTGTTTATAAAAAACAAAGCGCGCGAACAGAATATTATATGCTTCTCAAAACACCTGCGCTATGTTCAGGCACTGAAACGCGTATACGTGAATATATGACGCCCAGCATGTGATTCTTACGTCGAATCTCTCAAGTGAATTTCGGTCATACTCGTCTCGACCGGATCTCAATTGTGTTATACAGCAGGCTTAGAAAAAGGCACGGCCGATATCAACCATGAACGTCTGCGGCGCAGACGACGTTGTCTGGAGGATGGCAGAAAAGGCTCAATTTTTCCTGTGAAACAATCATTCTAGGCAAATATCGTGCCGAATTTGTAATTCTTCAGACGATGCTGAAGAACAGCAGAGTCGGCGCCACATTTGCCGGAGAAAGTTATCGGCTCAGCCGATGTCGGCTCTAAGGCGGCATACTCGGCACAATGTTGCCAGTAAAAGGCGACGGCTTGCCCATATTGTCTATAGAATGGCAAAATCGGCGCCATATTTGCCATCGAAAGCCAACAGATCAGCCGATGCGCAGCATATGCGGCCCTATGTTGCCGCTTACAGTCGACGGCCTGCCAATATCGGCGGGGCAGCGGCTACAGTGGCCCGACGTTGCCAGTTATTGATGGCAGCTTAGCCGATACTGGATCACTGACGGCAACATCAGTCCGTGGATGGGCCGAGCTTTGCCGCCATAAAACCAACATCGGCCCTACGTTGCGTGCTACGTGGGTGAATTCACGGGAACCTGAATTTCATTAAAATGTAGTTAAGCTGATGATTTAAGGTTTCACTTGTTTATATATCCTACATCTAGAGACGACAACATGCTGGCCCCTGCAACCTCAGGTGCGGACGATGATCCGGACTATTGGTCAGTGCTGGACAACATCCCCTCTTCACCTGAGGAGTGCTGTACGTAAAAATATATACCATAGTATTTCTATATTTTACGATTATCACAAGCATTCAGTGGGGTGATAACTCTTGCACTTGTTTTTTCAAGCAACCTCTTACTAACCTGTAAAGCCCACTGTTAAATATCATTTCTTCTAAAGCTTGTGTACAGTAGCATTTATGTGTGTGCATGTGATGTTCTGTTATGTTTTTCATGGCTTGCCTGAACATGTGGTGGAATGTAACTGTAACCAAACTGTTTTCTTGGTTCATCACGTGTAGCTGCACAATGCCACACCACTCATAAAGTACTTAACGTGCATTTGACGCTGGCAATGATCATATGGCCTCACATATGGTAGCATACGTCTTCCCTAAAACGCCAACATCTGTCGAAGAGTGAATGAATTTTTTCTCATTGTCCCGATGCGTGGCTAATACATGTGCCTGAATACTGGTGCATGTGTTTTATAACTCTCTCCTGGTGCAACAAACTACATAGAGGCTTGCTATCAATATAAATGTAAATTTTGGGGGTGCAGTACATGTGTACATATAATGAGATCTCTTTTCCTAGCTCCTGATAGTCCACACAGTGCAGCTGCAGAGGGTCACAGTGCAGCACAAAGGTCGCCAGATGTGCCTGGCAGTCGCACACCATTGCAAGGTATATTGCTACTCCATTTATCTGCCTATCATTTTTGCTTTGCTCCATCTTGCACTGAAGAGGTTGTACACATAATAACCATATAACAGTATCCCAGGCAGCACGCCAACACAGGACTTATGTAGGCGTGAAGTCGGCCAAAGTCGGCAGCGATATCGGGCCTAAGTCGGCAAATCGCGCTCGCGCTACTTTCACCCACATGTGCCCGATGACGGCCAGCCAGAATGGCGCCACTGTGGCGAAGCCACCATGGGTCGAACTTGGCCAGCCTGAGTGGGCGAAATTTGGCCAGCCAGCGTGGGCCAAATTTGGCCAGCCAGAATGGGTCAAATTTGGCCAGCCAGAATGGGTCGGATTTGGCTAGGTAGCATTGGCCGATGTTGCGGGCATTCAGGCTTTTTTGGCGTGTTGTCGGCCCCGCCGACATCGGGAAACCCCTTGCGCGACCGTTCACAGCCACTATGGTGTTTGTAGTTTACCCCACGTGTGTCGCGCCGTTTGGATTGCGATAATTTTATTTTTTGTTTTCACATTTTCGAAGGACCAACAGTAGTTTGTGTAAATGTGCCTCTCATGCATACGCGAAAGCTTTATTAACACAGTAATAAGTGGGGCTAAGAGGATCCTCTGTAGTTTCTATTAATGCGTTCTAACCAAAACAAATAACACAGCAAGAGAGGTTTATAGGGAAAAGCACTATTTCATTTATTTTGTGAACTCTGCATTGATAATATGCTATTCTCGTGTTGCACCGTCGTAGTGGAAAAGCTTCGGCAAGGGTGGAACCTGCGGGAAAAGGCGTGAAAATTAGCACAGCTGTGGAGCACATCAGCACTATGCTATAATTCCATGCAACTTAGTGCGACTCATGAACAGACGCGGAAATACAAGAAATGTCAGAAACATTCATAATCGGGCACTACTTTAGAAAATAACAAAACAAAGTCGTCCTTTTAAATATAATGAATCTATGTTCAATATCCAACCCCGAGATCTTGGTGTCGTGTCGCTTTAGGTACCCAAGGGGGAAAAACGTGAGTAAAGGATCTGTTGCAAAGCAACTTTAAAAGCGGCACATTACTTGAAATAGGTGCATCTTGCATTATAATAAATTTAATATTTTTGGCATACATCGTAAAGGAAAACATGTAGACGTGAGCTAACACGACACACCCCAGGGATGGGGTCGTTAGGCAAAAAATGTTCTTAAATGATAGGTGTAAGGTGCATTATAAGCAGATATTAGAGAAGGAACCTCTTTTCAAGGCTACTTTAAAAACGCCATCGCGTGCCGAACTGCCGCACATGTCCTGCACCAAGGAGCCCCCACATTTCTTTTAATTTCTTTTTTTTTGCATGGGGGACAGACTAGCACTAGCACCAAGGAGCGCGTGTTCGGTATCACATTACCTTTAAAAATACGGGCAAGAAAAGATAATGTTACGAGACGAGAACTGCAAGTCACCACAAAAAGGGTGTTTGATACAAGCACAGGATTAACTACATGAAGTAAAACTGCTTTGGGACAATGTACGTAGGCTCTTTATTCGAAAATAAAGAGCCTACGCACCTCACGACACAAATAATATATAAAGTGGAACCGGTGCTTTAACATCACAACAATATGTGCCACGTCCCATTTTGAAAACTGGCCAGCAACTTACCGAATTTTGGCATCCGCTCTGCACTCTTCAGCTGTGAGTCCGCAATACAAATTCGGCGACGACACTGAAGTCTCACCAAAAGGCACAGGCTTGTGTTCATATACAACCGATGTCACAGTTGGGATGGGCATTGTCTTAGGAGGTACACTCGCCAAGGAATCGCGCAATCTACTTGAATGAGCGATAAATGCGGTACATGATAAACGATAAACGCGTGGACAGACTGCGTGCAGCCGTTGAAACTCGTTCTTACACCTTGCACGTTGGTAGCGATGCAGCCGCGACGAGAGAGCGCGGAGAGAGTTCCTCGTGGTTTCCCCCTCGGAAGGCAGCGAACGCCAGCAAAAGCAGGTTCAGAACCACATTCTTTGCAAACTGCAGATGAGCACAATGGATGTTCACGGAGGGGGCCGTGACAAAGGTGGCCAGTTCGGGAGGGGACGCGCGCCCCCCTCCCCACACACTTTTTTTATGTTTAGTTGCTGCTGGCTTAGCACGTGCTAGGTTGCTTCTCGGCAGAGCACGCTCTTTTTTCTTGCTTTCTTTTTTTTTGTAGCTGTCTCAAAACGTGGAAGACAGCATGTCTGTGGGGCAAACATTTTTGCACAATGGCGGGGACACCCGCCGGGACTGCATTTGTTAAGTGCAGCTCAGTGCAGCCTGTGGCGTATGCTGGCACGCATGTGTTCTCTTGCCAGCTACTTGTAACACAGGATTTCGCAGAGACTGAACCACCCACTATAGCTAAAAACGAGAGCGAAATGCTGCACTGCACGCAACAAACGTAGCGAGGATGCACGGCGCCGCCATTCTGTTTGAATTCCTGCCATTTTCTTCAGCGCACGAAAGACATGCACGTTCTGCCTTTCCGCACGACAAGAAATACTGCGATGACTCTGTCTCTACGCGCCCTTCTTTTGCCCTTAGTGGTTATAAATAAATGAGTTGTTAAATATCAGAATACGCACATGTGCGCTTATATCAACGCCATAGTCTCATACGAACGTCAGTGATAAATCCGACACACTGCACAGAGCATGCACTCAAGCTCGATATATTCTGCTCATTTAACCAGTATAACGTAACCGATGGCCGATGTGTAAACGAATTCGATATGTATGGAAAGAACGCAAAAACGGACGTTACACAAAAAAGCAAAAAAAGCATGAATTATACGCAATGGCGTGGACATATTAAGGAATTATTAGCCTATTGTATCTGCGTGGTAGTAGAGAGCATGGAGGTGCATTGTCTACCCGACCAGTAGACAATTATTTTCTTTTGCTGAGCTTATGCGAGCTGCGATACATGCGTTGCGCTGTACAGGAGCTGTTTTTGAAAGGAATGCACTAGTTTCGCGAACGCACTGATGAAATGTAGTGGAGGGCCACGTGGTCAACAACAGCTTGACTTAGGACGGCTGGTTTATGCTGTAACCCTGCTCAAACGTATCAAGAAACTAGGGAACAGAAGAGAGCTTTGATTTTCAACTGATTTTTTTTCAGTGCATGCTTGCTGTTTTTATATAACATAAGATACGCAGATCGCCTGCACAAGAACACTCTGTGATCAGATACACTCTAGTAGAACTCACCAGAAAAGCTCTCTCTATATCAATTATAGGTGTGTGCATTTGTTTGCCACCTTTGAGATGAAAAATGATTGCCATATCACTGCTTGGTATTTTTCGTTTTTGCTTTTTTCGCAAATGTCGTGGTCTTGACAAGAGCACTTCATTTGAATTTGCAATACAAATGGATCTATGTATTTCATGGTCCTCTCATTATAGAGCTAGCACTAGATCAGTATTGTCTCTCCTCGCTGTCGCGCTGTTAGCTCTGTATACCGTTCTTTTGCATAAGTTGCTAAATGTCAGTAGTATAACGCCGGTGGCGAGTTTATCTCCGCTTCAGCGCACCATAAAGTCGGCGCTAGACCTTTTTTTGTCCACGCGCTGTTACCTCCATATGCCTTTTCCTTCCATAGGTTGCTAAATGTCAGTAGTATAGCACCGCTTGCAACTGTTTATCTTTGTTTGAACATATGAGTGCTGGTTATGCCCATCGATGTATGCACGAACTAGTTCAATTTCTATGAATTTAAATTTTCTGACATGCGCGCTGTCAGATAATTTTCCACCATGCTTGTCGATCCTTCTGGCTAATGTTAACTGTTGCGCCAGCCTATTTCGCTGAGTTCCCGCAAAACAGCCTATAGATGTATATATGAATAGTTTATATGCATGTTTTTTGTGTGCCCTGCTTATTAAAAACAATGCGTGCTAACATAATGTCATATATGCTGCTCAAAACGCACGTGCGCTATGTTCCGGCACTGAAACGCGTATACATTAATATATGAAGCTCAACATCTTATTCTTACGTCGAATCTCTCAAGTGAATTTCGGTCATGCTTGTGTCGATCGGATCTCTATTGTTATATACAGCAGGCTTCCAAAGAGGCCCGGCCGATATCAACCATGAAAGGCTGCGGCGTAGTCGACGTTGCCTCCAGGACAACAGAAATGACTCAATGTCTCCTGTGAAATAATCTTCCTGGGCAAATATCGCGCCAAATTCGCCATTCCTCAGGTGATTCTGATGAGCGGCAAAATCGGCGCCACATTTGCCGGAGAAAGTTATCGGCTAGCCGACGGGGGCTTTAAGGTGGCATACTTGGCACAGTGTTGCCGATAAATGACGTCGGCCAGCCCATATTGTCTGTAGAAAGGCAAAATCGGCGCCATAGTTGCCGTTGAAAGCCATCGCCTCAGCCGATGTCGGCAGTAACGCGGCATAAGCGGCCCCATGTTGCCGATTACAGTAGACGGCCTGCCGATATCGGCGGGGCAGCGGCTATAGTAGCCCGACGTTGCCAGTCATTGACGGCGGCGTGGCCGATACTGGCTCGCTGTCGGCAACATTAGGCCGTGGATGGGCCGAACTTTGCCGCCATAAAACCAATATCGGCCCTACGTTGCGTGCTGCCTGGGATACTGCTATGAATGTCAGCATTTTAAGAAAACAGGCTACCTTCCTTCGTCAATTTCCTGTTCTTTATTACAACAGAAAACACACCACTGAAAGCGTACAAGCTTGCAGTGATTTCGCTGGCAGGAAGGAAGATGGCAGAAATTTATAAGCTATCTTTGTGGTCACAACTTCAGTATGCGCAGGGACGCCAGCAACACTGGTGGGCTTTTGCAATATTAGTTTAAATATGGAACTTACTCTCCTTCATGAAGGCACACTACCAGATGCGTGTCAAATGCATTTTTAAGCAATAAATTTTCGCCTTTAAGCAGAATAACTGAATGTGCGCGGGTATTTGTTAGTTTTTTCATTACACTAGCAGCTTGATAATCATCGCGAAAGGTGCCACCACTGGTCATTTTATCGCAACTTTGACAGCAAGGTTAAATATATTATTCCTTTTTATGGGGTGATAACATGCTCATTTCTGCCAATGTAAGAGATGGTATCATCTCCACCACAACTAAAAAAAAAGTTCCAAGCAGTAGACAGTCCCTTTATGATTGAGAATACGGTTCACATGATGCCACTGATTGGCCACTTGACAAGTCTGATACTTTCTATCAGCATCTCCAGAAATTGTAGTCACAGTGATCCTGCAGAACTATGCCGAGGGCCGTGATACATTCTGCACATGTCACTTGGGGCTGATCATGCAGTCAGACTCTAACATAACATCATGTGTTGTCAGACAATTTGTAGTTTATTCAGTGACTGGCACGTAATTTCGAAGAAAATGCTGTCCTCATCACTTCATATTCAGGAGGTAAAGTAATTTCATTTGGTGTTTGTTGTGCAGAATGTTATTGCATGTCGAAGCAATACACGGACGTTATCTTTTGCAAATGAAGAGCTCGCTGCCAACATTCTAAATGGAGCCACCACTGTGAGGAATGTGAGTAGTGCCAGCATACAGCAGCCTGCAGCAACAACTTCACAGACCCCAGTCAGGAGGACACCCATCAGAGGTAAAAAAAAAACTAATCTAGTGCTTCAGAAGTAAGCTTCTGCTATAGTTCTGTTGAACTATAGCATAAATGCTGAGATTATACTTGTAGTGTGCTAAAGTATTGGATGGGAGGAAGATTGCGTAAGTTACTATTGATTCATGGCTAATACAAGCAGCAACAACACACTTACAAGGAGGAAGCAACACTTACATGACAAAAGCGCTGACTTTCAGCAAAAGAATGTATTGGAAGGCAGAGTTAAACTACACTTAACTACGCTTGTATCTACATGGCAGAGAAAAGGAAGCTTTTGTTATACGGAATGCATGAAGTAAGTCAAAACTGTGCTAGCAGCCTTCAACTGCACTCAAAGAAAAATAAATTTTCTTTTTAGACCACGTAAACTGGTCATAATGTAGAAGCACAATGCTTTTTCCACTGTAACTTGATGAAATCAATGTACTGCACTTATCACAAATTGTTTACTGTCTTATAGATGGATGCGTAGTTCAGCACAATTTAACTCGTTTCATTAAACTTTAGGAGTTCATTGGTTTTAAAAAGCACGCTTTTACTTCAGTATTCTGCGTTACACCTGACGTAACAGCTTTTCTGCTTTGGTGGCTAGAGGTCGTGGGCAGTGTGACTGGTCACTGCTGTTTCCAACTGGATGCTCTCCGCGGTGCCCCACCTGCTTTCTTTTGTGCTGCACTTCATTTTTCTGAGCATGCCTCGTTCGTTTGCAGCATCACGTTTTGAGTAAAACAAAGAGACTTATTGTTCGTGCAGTTCATTCTCTGCCATAAGCATTAATGGGTTCATGTGTTGCTACAAAAATGATACATACTTAACACCCAACTATTCATTCGGTACTGGTCAATGTCTGTCAATGTTCTTTGTACGAAAAGAGCATGAGAACTTGCAGTTCTCATCACATCTTAATTACATCGCCTAAAACTACTAGTCGTGGTCTTTATCACATCATCCCTTTAAACTACTGTCCATATAATTATGTCACGAGTATCATCAGATTTTTATTTCTTTTAAATGCGGAGCATTTCTTAGTCGCATGATGTGGCGCTTCGGCGTCGGCGGCCGGCGGCGCCGTCAACACCCCCGCTGCGCACGCTCGGCTCGTCTCGTGCCGGCCCAGGAAGACACCCGCAAAACTGTCGCCCCAGGCGGGCGTTGAGCAAGCCGAGCATGCGCAGTGGGGGTGCGCACCTCTCCCCCGTACTCCTCTCCCTCGAACGCGGGCGGTGTGTATAGACCTTTCCAATAGGCCTAGTGCGCTCGTTTGGCGGCGCCACCGCTCTCCTAGGGTGCCTCGATGTGCGCGCGCCTCCGCTCCGGAGGAGCACATCGAGGCACCCTACGCTCTCCGACCACACAGCGCTACAGCGGCCAGGAGGGGCATAATCTGCGAGTTCCCGACGCGCGCAAATCTTGGAGGCCATGCATTCGCTTTCCGGAGCTTAGCTCGAAGTTGCACCGCAAGGCGAGCACCCGGCCCCGTTTAATTTTTTGCTGCTACAGGCAGATCGCCAGCGTTTAGGATAGTTTAAAGGAGTAGTTTGGCTCGCGGGGGCGACTTATAAGCCGTTAATCACGCATCCTACGATAACTGCTCAGTGCTGTCGATCTGTTAGAAATCGGTCAGCGCATTGCGCGAACGAACGTGAGTTGTGACGTGTGTGTAGAAAACTCGTATTAAACTTTGCTTGGTGTAAATGCACCTTATGTGCGTGTATTGTAAAGCTGGAATTTAGAAAATTAACCTAAAGACAACCTAGCGCGCTCGCTAGTTTCGTGCTCGACGTGCACTAGCACAAAGCTTGGCTGGTTGCTTTGGCGCATTAGCCTCCTTAAATAATGAAAAATAAAACAAGGAGACCTCACGAAGCAATGGCCTTTTCGCTTTATTAACGCGTCAATTAAGCACACTATAGTTCTCACGCGGTGGCTGAGCTGATTGCAGTGCAGTATTTTTTGCACAAAAGAAAAATTGTGCGAACTTATCGCACCGGGCCTCCATGGCGCTGACCATGTACGCCTACGACTGGCATCCTACCTCAATCCCGTACACTTGGACCAAGCAATCGACACATGCTGCGTACGCATGGTCACAAGGCGAAATAACCCCGATCGACCGTGAGCTTTTTCAGACTGCGCGAAATCGTTGCATTGAATATGTTAAAATGTGTTTTTCGCTTAGAGGTCGTCTCATGACAGCCGATCATGAGACCCCCGAGTCCGAACAATCTATGCAATTCGTGTATGTCGCACATTTTGCAGAGAACTGCGCAACTAAAGTACCTGATCCTGTCACCGCCGTTGCTGCCAATCGAGTGATGAATAGCACTTCGAGCTTCTAAAGAGATATTTACCAACGAGCGGCAGCTACACTGCGTGCGCCGAACGGCTGTAAACCAACGTTGTCCCAATTATCACCGTGTCATTTGCAGGGAAACAGATAAAATTCCATATTCGGCACCTTCCTGATAGTGTTCCTAAAGCTACTATAGCATCCATACATGCGACAGCGCGAAGAAGTAAAGTAACCCCGCCTCGTAGGCACGCTCGCGTTATTCTGGCACGGCTGGCCGTGAGAAGGGAACTCGCAGCTTTTTCCGGCCGCCGCCGCCAGTGGCCACAGCGGCACTGAACGCACGATTCGAAACAGGAGCGCACGAGGCCTATAGAGCCCTCCTGGGCGCCGCCATGAAATGCCGCTAGCGACGTCTAGCGGCGGCGCCATCTAGGGCTGTTTGCTCGCCGGGCTCTCTGTGCAGACGCGGAATCGTTAGGTAGGTTCATTTGTGAGTTTGTGGGATCTGACTGATTAGCAGGACAGTTGCTATCGTCATTGTTTTGCGTGTTATTTGGCGGGCAGAGGCGGGACCAGCGGGGCCGGTTGGTAGCAGTAAAACTGGGAAACCGGGAACCGTGTCGCCTCTTCCTTGTTTGAGTTACTGTTGTAAGATGACTCGACTCATAATAAAAATACTGTTGCTTTTGCTAACAATGGTGCCACTCATTAAGGCGAGAGCCTTAGTGTTTCAACTAGAGTAACCTTAATGTTTCAGTCAGAGTGTCCTTAATTTTGGTTCCAAAATTATGGAAAATTATCACAAGAAACGATACCTTGAGAAATAAATCACTAATCACGTAACACGATATATCAAACGAACCATTAATTTAACGCGGACATGACTCAGGCATAATCAGCATGATAGCCAGGCTTTAAGTCATGTTCATGACTATAACTATGAAAGTGAGCATGTCCAGAAATCAGGCAAGTCAAGTCAAGTTTATTAAATGCTTCAGTGAAATACATGGTTAGCATATTACAGAAGGAGGTCCCAAAGTTTCAGAGAAACTGACAGGGGGACCTCCTGTGGCTACATAAATGTGGTGTTACAAAAAATGCAGCAAAAGCATAGAGACGCATGAACAATGAAGAACGAGCTGGACTAACAATATCAACAGATCAATACATAATAAAAAGGTAATACTACTGATAGGAAAAAAAACGCCATGGAAATAATCAAAAGCAAGTGCCAGAACAAGAATAACGGAGGAGGAATAATAAACAGCACTGTATTACAAACGCAACCAGTTTCAACATCATAGGTGTCAGGTATACGAAGGCAAATGTTACATACGAAAACAACACGTAAAAGTAGAGAGCTTACAGCAATTAATCAAACAAATGAGATGGGTTGATCAATCCCTGAACAAAATACTTCTTGCTGCGCGAGGTGAAAACATGAATGTTATGTGATGATTTTAAGTCGAAAGGCAATGAATTCCAAATAGCTATGCTTGTAAACAGGGTTGTGAATTTGCCATAGCTTGTCCTTACGGCCGGAAAAAGAAGATTATTGCGCTGTGCAAAGCGGGTAATGTTGGTATTAGTTAAGTGATGGTGATCGATACATGCAATGGAGATGTCTTTCATGATGAGCCTATAGGCGACTATGGATACTTTCTGACAAAATAACTGTTTTAATGAGAGTATGTTAAGCTCAGACAACAAGGAGCTACAGCACAAATGAAATGGACTGAAAGTCATTAGTCTGACTGCTTGATTCTGAAGTCGCTGCAACCGTTCAATGTGTGTGAAATATGTGTTGGCCCAAGTTGATACACAGTACGAAATATGGCTATGAATGTAGGCAAAATACAAGGAACGTACGATGTGTGGCGGAAAATAGGTTCTTGTCTTGATGATAACATGGATTCCAAATGCAATCTTTTTAACGAGTGATGCGGCATGTTTATGAAATTTTAGTTCAGTATCTAAAATGACGCCATGAAACCGCGCTTGACTGGAAATTTTTATGACAGCATTATTGATGTGAATGGCAGGTGATACGTCAAGTGAGGTTCGTGGGGAATGAAACACCATAAAGATGGTTTTAGTAGCGTTGATCTGTAGCTGATTGCCTTTGCACCATAAAGACACGCTATGTAAATCTGTGTTAAGGTGAGTCTGGAGTGCATAAACTGATTCAGCTGATGTAAAGATGGTTGTGTCGTCAGCATATAATATGCATTTTGTCCTAGTCAGAATTGTAGGTAGATCATAAATAAACATCAAAAATAAAAGTGGGCCTAAAATTGATCCCTGTGGCACACCTACGTTAATTAACTTGGGCGATGAAAGATGGCCGTTAACGTGTACCGTTTGAGACCGATTGCTGAGGTAAATTTTAATAAAATTTAGTGGCGGACCAGACATGCCGAATGATTCGAGCTTAGCAAGTAGTATTTGATGACTTATGGTGTCAAAAGCCTTCGTGAAATCGATAAATTCAGATCCCACAAGTAGTCCTCTGTCGATAGCTTGTTTAATTTCCTCAGTTAGGGTAATCAGTGCCAGCTCAGTTGAATATCCTTGCCGAAATCCGAATTGATGTGGAGACAAAAGGTTAAATTTTTTCAGATATCGCATTAATCTAATGTGATATAGCTTTTCGATAACCTTACCAAAGAAAGGTAGAATACATATTGGCCTGTAATTATGTACAGAAGTCTTATCGCCCTTTTTAAAAACTGGGACTATTTTACCGGCCTTGGGGCAGCTCGGAAACACACCCGCAGAAAACAGTTTGTTGATAATTACTGCCAGAGGTGGGGATAGCATATTGTTGGTTGGAGAATCTGATCCCAAATACGCACTTAGTACAAAATCTTCAGGCCTGTCTGCTTTCGCACTGTGCAGAAATATTTTTCACCTTTCTGTTATAACGCTGTGAGCTCCTTGGCAGCCAAGGCTATGGGCTTATACCTCAAGAGCTGTTCGCAAAATTGATATCTGTTCATCGGCGCACCAGTTAAATCAGGCCGTGCTGGCTACGATACCGCTGTCAAGGCAGATATGTGGCGGTCTTGCCGCATACGAGCGCTGTGCATGGAGACAAAGAACAAACAATGTGGCGTGAGGCACTGAAAAATTGACATGCCGGCGAGTATCAAGGAGACTGATTTACGGTGGAGCACTTCGACCACTGCTAGGCGGCATACCAGTAAGTGGCGTGGCAAGCCAGTTTGGTAGGCATTCGTGTGCTCCGGAAGCTTTTGTGGTTGAATGTACATTGGGAGAAGACTATGCTATAATACCACTATTGCCTCCTTTGCTAGATGCCTGCGAAATGGCTTGAGCTCTCAGCAGAATCTGCATGCTTTTGAGTCCTGTGCATGCACTGCAAGGCACTCTCTACCAACACCATCGTCTCACAATGGTGGGTGGCACCATGACTGCCAGCGTCTCGGGGGCATGCTGACACACGCTTGGCTCCACGATTGTTTTGGTGCATGCTTAATAGGGGGTGGACTGCTGCTCAAGCAGCTATTATATCACTTCAAAACACACAGTGAACATAGCTTTTTGTGCGCAGCCTTTTGGGGGTCTCAATGGTCCTTCAAGCTCTAGAGTCCAAGCTTGGCAACAGCGTGTGATGCTTTCGGAGGCTATGCAAGGTGCTGAAGCTGTGGAAGTGTCAGCGACCAACAGTACCCGAGAGGAGGAAAGGAATTCAGCAGCTGGTGTTTTGCTTATGAAGTTACGTACCAGGCATCTAATAAAAGAGGCAGCGGCATCACCACAGGAGGGCACATAGCCAAAATGGACTTGGATGATTGAATAAGAAAACCAGCTAAAAAAACATGGTCACAGAAAAAGAAGGCCACAGGACAAAGCTGGACTAACTGAAATTTATTTAGGAAAACACCGTCATATAAAAACCTTTAGCTATTGCCCCCACATCCGCAAATCACTAACAAACACAAACAGATGCTGCATAACACTAATAAGTATTACTAATCACCTGTAATGGTGGATCTAGGAAAACATAATTGTTTTTAAAGGTGAAAAAAGGGGAGGACACCAACCAAAATATAATCATCATTCACTTAGGCCTAATAATGTGGCACTTACACGTATGTTAAGTCATTCGACAATATATATAGGGCTTCCAAAACTTCTCTTTCTATTTTGCTCTTTCCCCGGCCCAAAATGCTGGCCTTATCAAACACAGAGGTGCCACCCGTTCCCTTACATGTTGCAGAAGTGCGCACCGTCACAAGTCGAAAGAGAGGCTCAGTGCTCTTTCATTTGGACATTAATACATCAGCCAGTTTGGCCAACAAATGCATTGCCACAGGGAAGGGGAATATAGTTAACAACCTTTGGTACACAAGATGCAAAATAAACAGCGCGTCAAGAGCCACAACCATTCGCCTTTTGCCTCTTCTTGCTGATGTGTGCACAAACTAGGCAGTATGCGGACATACATTTGCAACCTTTTTTAAGTTGTGTCAAAGCCCGTATACAAGGTCATGCTGTACTGCAGGCCTTCAGACACAAATTGTGTACACATACAGGTTAAAATAGCTGCTAATGCACCCTCTCTGTTTCTAAGTACTTTATGCTGCTGGAAACTAAGTTCTTAGTACTTCTAAGTACGGTATCAGCTGTGTCATGTATACATGGTCATTGCATGCTTTTGCAATGAAACGACTGACTTGTAGGACCAGGTATTAACATATACGGCATTGCTCACGTGTTCTTGCTCTCTGCTGCGATTTTGTTTCTACTGCCTGACGACGAGTTTTAGGCTTGATTGTGGCAAACAAACTAGTGTGGCATGTAAATAAATCACTTTGGCGGCGACTGAATGAACATGATCAAGCATAAGAACGCCCTATACACAAATTTTATTAAACATAGAAACCCAGGTAGTTTTGAAGACTATAAGGCATATCGAAATAAATTGACTAGCAAACTGAGAATAGCGAAAAATACATATCTACAAAACTTATTTTCACAACCTGCGGCTACGCGGTCAGACGTTATATGGAAAAATTTAAACTCGCTGCTTCGCCCACCTAAACCTCACGTTATTCCCGATAACTTTCACCCCCAGGGTGAACTGTTATACGGCGAAACACTAGTTGATGCTTTTAACAATTTCTTTGTTAAACAAGTAAATCCTGACAATCATTTACACAGTAGTAATTATGATGCTTTCGTTAGTAATTATGATGATTTCGTGACATCATTTGTCCTGTTCTTACTCACATTTATAACGTGATAATATCGTCTGGCCAATTTCGGAATAGCTCGAGTACAGCCGGTGTTTAAGAAAGGTGATAAAAATGTACTAAGCAACTATCGTCCAATTTCAATGCTACTGGAATTCTCGAAAGGCATTGCAAAGATTATTCACGCTAAGATATCATATCTTGAAAAAATAATTTACTAGCTGATCATCAACACGGGTTCAGAAAGCAACGTTCCACAGAGACTGCGCTTCTAGCTCAAAAAGAAATAATCCTGCAAGCTTTGAGTGATAAAAAATTAATTATGGGGATATATATCGATTTTTCCAAAGCGTTTGATCTAGTGAATCACAAAATTTTACTCATTAAGCTGCAAGCTTATGGTATACGTGGTGTAGCTTTAGAGCTCTTTGAATCTTACTTATGCCATCGGTCACAGTATGTGGAGCTAGGAAACGATAAGTCCAGTCTTCAGGCTGTAAGAGTCGGAGTTCCGCAAGAGAGTATCCTTGGGCCACTCCTGTTCATAATCTACGTAAATGACATGCCAAATAGTTCAAATCAGGCAAAATTTATTTCCTATGCGGATGACACAGCGATGTTCATCACAGCTACATCACAAATGGAACTTGAGCTACAAGGGAACGGAACGTTAAGAGAATTTAAGCATTGGGCCGATGCAAACTGTTTGCGAATAAATGCCAGCAAAACAAAAGTTATGGTCTATATGCAAAAAGGTAAACAACTGCGAAGCTCGGTAAAAATAAAAATGGATACGGATGTTTTAGAAATTGTAAACACAGTCTCCACATTAGGAGTAACATTTTCTAAAGACCTAAGCTGGAACAATCACGTCGAACAGCTCAGTAAAAAGATATCTTCCGCTGTGGGAACCATAGCTCGGTTAAAATATTTCCTTCCAATTAAAGTTAAAACATTGCTTTACAGCGCTCTGGTGTTTGCAATTCTGCAGTACTGCAATCTTGTGTGGGGAACCACTACTAAGACAAATCTTACGAAATTGCATTTGCTCCAAAAAAGAGCTATACGATGTATTGCCAATGTTCCTAGCTCATTTTCTACGAAAAATCTGTTTGTAAAATTTGATATTCTACCTGTATATCTTTTATACGATTATCGCTTAATTTTAACCTACAAGTCATACTTAAAGTCCCACAATTCTATTGTATTTTCGCTGGCTGATCTGAATGAAAACCGTAGCATCCGTCACACTAGGCATAAAGAAAAATGGCATGTCCCTACATCTCGAAGTAAATATGACAAACAGTCATTAACACGCACTGTGCCCATCTTACTTAATAAACTCACAAAGGAAGAGTTTGATGCACTGCAAAATTCTAATCATGAAATAAGAATATTCTGTCAGTCGTATCAGAGAGATGATTGATGTTCAATGATTATTTTTGTATGTATATGGACCTGTGTACATAGTATACTTGGTGTATGGGGTAGGGAGAATGTGTGTATGTATAGTGTACATTTTCTTTTGTTGGTACAGATTTTATTTGTGTATGCGTAACTATGTATGTACACATACTTTCTTTTTCTGATTGAACTGTATCTCTGTCTTGCGTATTATTTGGTTTCAAGTGTTGTATTTATTCAATACATATATGCAATGTGCTGTTGTCATTTGTAAAAGGGAGCAGGACCCTTGTCAAGCTACTTTAGCTTTTAGTCCTGTCTCCTCTTTTTAACTGAGAAAAGAAAATAAAAGTTGATTGATTGATTTATTTATTTATTGATTGATTGATTGACTGCCTATGCAAAGTATGAAACAGCTGTTTCATACAGCAAAGCATGAAACACACATTTGCGCAGAGCTGCCATGATTATCAGATAGAGTGCAGAGAAATCATGAACCAGCCTTGAACGACTTTAAATGAATGGCAGGGCGCAGCACTTGTGAACTTGATCTAGCAATGGAGCATAATATAAATGTCTCATAAGACAATGAATGGGAATGTTAAGTTCTGCTAAATTGAAAGGTCAGGTTTTTGTAATAAATAATTCACCATTTCTAGCAAGAACAAAGCTTTCACAGCGAGAAAATCAAGAAATTGGGAAATTAGAGTTGTACTCCCTGTGTGATGCTAAGAAGTGATGTCATGTGATTTATTTCCAAGTTCCTCACCTACTGTCGTATGTTACGGGTGAAAAGTAAATTAGACATTCTTGATAACCGCAAATGTGCGGTAGGCCAGAGTTCTTGTTATCTAATGTGACCATTGAGCTCGGTGCACAGTGGTGCCTACAAGATCTGGTTTCAGTGAGCTGCACTCTCGTTTCCCTAGGCTAATGACAATGTCTTCATTTCACGTGCAATGCAGTCAGTGCTGCATCACTGAACTCTTGACAGTTTTTGTTACTATTGGCAAGAGCTGGTCGCTACGCCTTTCAATCAGACCCAGCGAAACCTCCACTGCAGCACTACCTTTTGGCCGCTTGCTGAAATAGGCAGCGTATACTGTTACATCCAGTCCTTGGTTTTGACACCAATAGTTGAAGTTGAGCAGTGGCGCCAGTGACTTTCGTCAGTAGTTTCCAACATAACAAATTCCAAATTTGTTTGCTGGCACGCAAAAAGTGGTGATAATTCTCTACAAAGATAATAAATCACTATTACCAAACTTAATATTTGCCTTTAGTGTCCCTTTAAACTTAAAGCGCATTGCAGTGTAGCGTAAGCACTGCATCAATCTTCTCGGCAGGCACTGACTGGAACCTAGTTCGTCAGTGTTGCACTAAAGGCTGCCCAGGATATTAACACGCACTGTGCCCATCTTACTTAATAAACTCACAAAGGAAGAGTTTGATCCACTGCAAAATTCTAATCATGAAATAAGAATATTCGGTCAGTCGTACCAGAGAGATGATTGATGTTCAATGATTATTTTTGTATGTATATGGACCTTGCACGCGTCATTGAAGTCAAGATGCCTGCTTAACTTTATGGTGATCAATGTTTTCTGCTTTTGTTTTTTACAGGGGAATCTGAGCAGGGAAGGGCAGCTGATGAACCAGCCCATCAAGTTTTCACCAGCAACAGGTGAATTGGGTAAAACGCGTCAACAAAATCAAGTTGCCAGAGGCTAGCACTGCCGAGGCCGGCAACCTCAGTAAACACATCACGGCGCTATGTCGCTACGGAGGGCTCTGCACAGCGGCTGACGTGGGAGGCGCAGTCGTCGCTAGCGCGCACTCCGCGGCTGTTCGAGTTGAGGAGGAACAGCAGTGGTAAGGAGGAAGGTGACAGAAATAAGCCCGTAGCTATCTTAGCGCAGGGTGCTTAGCTTTATTTACGGTGTGAATGATTTTACAACTGTGTTGCCTGATCAATGAAACAATGTCAGAAAACGTTTCAGGGACCTTTAAGCACATTTTCTGGCTATGTTCAAAGGTGTGGTGGGACCCCTTTAGCTCACACTGCAGGCCTGCTGCTGTGGTCCATTGGTAACTGCTTATCAAAAGTCTTGCCATTTGTCGTCCCTTGCTTCTTTAAGAACTCAGCCCAAAATTACTAATAGCTCTTCATTGTGCTGCAGGGCAAGGCGACGTGTATGGAAACCCAGTGCATAAAATTGTGATTGCGTAGCTGGCATGCCCCTCCAAACGCAGACAACCGCAACGCTGCTGTTGGCATGACTGTAGTTTTTGTATATGTACTTTCCTCCAAATTTGGTTTCTTGTGTGTATTTCCTTGTCAATAATGCAACTGGCTACACATAATTGGATTTAGTGCAAGTGTTGCTGAGTAAAAATTATGAGACTTCTGTAATGTGTAATGATAATTCCTTACATGCAACTCATTAAATGCAATTTCAGTCATGGGCAAAAACCTGCATTCTGCAGTCGTGCCAAGCACATGCCAGTCTTGTAACCAACGTAGCAAACCTTTCCTTGCCGCTTGACGTTTTTGTATGATATATTTTTCTACTTGTGTTCAGAATAAAAGCATTTGACGACTACAAACTTGTCATGTTTCCTTTTCTTTTGCTAAGCATGCTTTAAACATAGTCCATTACTTATATATCAGGCTGTCGTACATAAAGCACAAGGAAATGGATTTAAAGAGGGGTAACTTGTTTTATTTCCTAACATCCGCACACAGTTCTCAGTGGACAGTTCAAGCTCACCAATTGCAAATGCCAGTTCCAAAATTACAAAAGCATTTTAAAATAATTTCTTGGCTGCTTACAGTGTATATTGAAAGTATAAAAACAGTTGCTTCCGCTGCCTGGCAAAAGTGAGAGCACTTAAATGTTATAGGTCTGTTTGATTTGCCTGCACCGCTCAACTGGTTCATGGCAGTACCCGATAAATTCAGAAATTGTGTAGTTGAAGTTCAGTAGTGTGGGCATGTTTTGTCCGCTTAATGCATGCTGCCCATGCAAACGCCCCAGTTCGTAAACTTCATGCATGAGTGCTTTCAGAAGAGTAGACTCGTCTTGCGAAGGCACTGCAGAGTGTATAACTGGTGCTTCAATGGTGCCTCTGTCCATGTGCTGCTTCAAGCCTGCACGCTTGCACCAAGTTCTAGCACTGTCAGCAGAGAGGGCACAAGAAAATTGTGAACCAGTTCTGCTACATTTCCCGACTTTCTGAAGTGGTATGTAATGACTCGGAGGATGCCACTGTTGAACCGCTGAGATTAATGGCAGGGTGCCGCACCTCGTGAATAGGCACAAGTGGTGCTTTCTGTACCTTCTCTGCAAGCTTTGAATATCACGGGCTGCCTTGTAGGGCGAGTTGGGCCAAACACAATGACAGTAAAATAATAAACTGGGCTGAGACTGCTGAGTCAACAAGTGTTCAGTTGGACACTCAATCTGTATATGAGAGCACATGGGTAGGCAAATAGCCGGACACAGCACATAAACAGCATTTTCTTCAGCATGCACTTTTCAGTGCTTACGTTTGCACTTGCACCCACTTTCTTCCACTAATGCTGACTGGCCCTCCTTCACGTTCATGCACCTGATCACCTTCATTCACATGTATACACAAACTTTGCTGAAGCCAAGTGTAAAGTGAGCATGAATGAAGAGTATTGTTTATCCACAACACATAATTGCTTGCGGACACACATATTATGTATCCACAAAGAAGTGTGCATGAGTTTTGCTACACTGCTGGAAGCTCCGGTGGGTAAGAATATGCTCAAAAGTAGTCTGTCACTTCCCGTGTGGATTTAAAAAAAAGCCCTATTCATTCCCTTTGCTTCAGTACATGCGAATTCTCTACACCACATGGAACAAGATTTTGGTGAATTGGTCCATACTGAATGCAAGTTGAAGCAGCACATAACGACGAGGATTGGGGTCATGAAATGAACACAACACTCTTTCGTTTTTGTGTTAGTTTCTTAACTCCTGTCTTCAAACTTTTTTTTGTGCTGCATATCATGGTATACAAAGTGAAAAAAAGGTGTTGCATGTTACCTCAACACCACTACATCATTACATTCTGAATGTACACAAACATTTATTCCATGCTTCAGATTCCTACAGTGCATAGTAGTCTGTGAAGCTACTGAGAAGCTTTTCCACATCAAACGACAGGCTAGGTACTACTTTGCAACGGTACAAAATGAGTATCTGCACTTGCTCACAGTTAATTGTCAATAATGCATTCTACACGCAGGACATTGTTTAATAAAGTGTGCTGGCGGGTCCGCATTCGTTTGCAGAGGACAGTGGGGCTGCAGGGAAGCAAACCACTGCTGCTTGTGCTTTATTTCAGCACCTTAAAGCTAAAACGAATGCATACCACCAGCATAGCAAAAATGTTGTTACACTACTGCTTGCTTGGCCGGTGACTGATAATACTTCGGTAATAAAATGGTTCGAATATTAAACAAGCTCAACATCTGATTGCTCCAATAAACAAAATGAATTGCGTGGAGAAGAACCGACACTGCACGATTGCACAAAAATATGAAGGAAGTCACCCCGCGCTTCGCAATTTATTCACTGATAAACGTAATGTCCTTGTTGAATATCGCTTACAACCATGCCCTGAAGTCGACAAATAGTCTGACATACGATTGGAAGTCACACAAACAACAATACCACACATCACATCGGGCTAACAAACGAAAACAGCCCCACACTAATTCAAGTACGTACATGCGTGCGAAAACCCCGCACTGTTCAGTCCACAGACACAGCGGCAGACTTGTCTCAAGGTGGCACTTCTATACGAATATTATCGGACGATCGTACTGCACGAATAGATACACAGGCAGTGGCCTATTTCGCGTCTTGACAGCAGCGAAAGCGCCGTAGTCCATATCCGCGAGAAAGCAATGCCCGTCATCATTAGAAGCCGCGTAGCAAGCGATCGTTTTCTCGGCTACACTTACAGGCAACCGGGAATGTGGCGGAGCATCTTGAGTCATTAAAGATGTCCAAAGACTGCTGCAGGTTGCTCTGCAGCAGTCTGAACCTTGCCGTCCGTTTTTACGCAACGCAGTAGACGCGCGTGAAAGGATACGGCAGCATTTATACGAGGTTAGTAGCACAATAATCAGCTAGTACTTGCACGCGTGTTAAAATACATGTAGGAGCTCAAAGAATGCTAAGACACGGAAGAAAGGAAGCTTACTCCGACTTCACAAAATTCACGTTGCCGCTATTTGCTTTCGACTGATGTTCATGGCGATGAGGTCGCCTCCGCTTCGTATTATAAGATGATCTCATAAAATTTTGCAAGGTCGCGTTTTAACTGTTAAAGCAAAATAAATTACGACGCCGTGACCCAAACATAATTACGCCGTGGTGAGAGAGCTTCACACCATTCAAATGAGAAATACTGCGCGACCTTCACCGAGCACGATGCAGCAGACGACAATGTCGACATTCTCGCGGAATGAACACCGATGAAGCCGCATTCTTTGTCAACGCTGTCTTATGCGGTAATTTTGGAGACAAATGGGTGCTAAATATGAAATTCAAGGCAAATAGGACCGAGATCGGGAACGTACTGTACGCTTCTGAAGATTACAAAAGTAGCGCGACCGCACGGAGTAGGCGGAGACGCGAAACACTTGGCTTGCGCAGATAACAAAAGATAATTTAAAAACGCCGGCCGTTACTGTCTAAGGCGCGTCAATTC
Organism: Hyalomma asiaticum; assembly: GCA_013339685.2. Classification (NCBI taxonomy): domain Eukaryota; kingdom Metazoa; phylum Arthropoda; class Arachnida; order Ixodida; family Ixodidae; genus Hyalomma; species Hyalomma asiaticum. Next base: position 1,004 of record JABSTT010004143.1, on the reverse strand, counting down.
ATAAAATAAAGGCTACGGATTCACTTCTCCCTGTTTACACTCGTATGATCGTGGAATTCATGTGCGGTGAGCGCGCAATGCAGAATTTCTCAAAATGTGAAGCGCCAAGTTTAATGCAGCACGCGCAATGCAGAATTTTTCAAAACATGAAGCGCCAATTTTTATGTACCAAACTCGCCTCGATTTCAAGCGAGTCACAATAGAATTAACTGGATGTTTCACTCCACAGATGACAGAGTGGAGCTCAGGGTTCCAAGATTACAAACAACATATTAGAAAAAAAGATTAATTAGCATGAGAAAGCTCAACATTGCCATAAATGTATCCAAGGTACCACGATGATGGGATGCCTGGGGTATTAGATATCCGCCTGATGTCTGGCTCCCCCAACATGGGACACCATGGATTAGTGCGTGCGTTCTTGCCTAACCTTAAAATATATACGTGGACAGTCACCGAGGTAGATGTCAAGGTTGGTGGAGCTGATCGCTTGGGCCCACTTACCACATCTGCTGTGCCAACACTACCCATATCTCGGACAGTAGGTACTACTATACAGCAGTTGCAGGATGAAGCCAGACCAAATTCCAGTTGCACATAAACGGCCATATACTACAAATGCAGGAATATGAACAGCGCATAAACCAGATGGCTTCAGTGTTGACATTGCACATCCCTGCACTGTCAACGAGCCAGCAAGACAAACATTATTATTTTTTCATACGGTCGGAAAACATCCTTGGTATGCATACACAGGAACTGAATTCCTGGATCATGTTCGCATTCTGCAAACAAACATATACACAATCATCTTACATTGCAAGTGCTGCAGCAGTGGATATCAGTTGACCACAGGATGCAACTGAGCAACCCCATAAACTGGCCCACCAAGACCTACAGCCCCGAAAGTGTCAGAGCCAAACAATGACACAACTCACTCAAGAAATTCCAAAATGACAGATTCCTCCTGTCATCTCCGTCACGGGTAAGCAATAAAGACGATG